>PVHP010001983.1:0-94960 GCA_004024765.1 Zapus hudsonius | reverse complement strand
AAATAAACCCATAATGGCACAGAACATTCACAATGCAAAACATGAGGCACAGCAAAAACAGATTGACCAATACAAGATTTAAAACAAACAGGGCACCATCAATCTCTAACTCCAAGCTCAATGATTCTAACCAATAACACAAGTCTCTTGGAGATTCAATTCCGCCCCTCCAGCTCGGCTACTCACAGTCCGGAAAAACATCATCCGGTACTGGCAGCTCGCCTTGGCACCCATCCATAGTCCTGGAATTCACTGGGTCTCCATTGCAACCCACAGTTCATCCTCATGGCTCCATCGGGCTCCATGCAGGCAACCTTGCACACCTGCTTCACATGCCGATGGCCATTTTTTCAAAAACAAAACTGTGTTGCAAATCCAATGACCCTCTCTTTCTAACCAATCTCCATTCCACAGAACCAGGTGGGCTACCAACTTGTTAATCCAGGGGGGATCAAAGCATTCAGGCCCCTTACTTCAAAAGTCCGCATTCTTCCTGTTGTTCCAGTGCAGACCAGCTGGCTGAATCTCAATGGTTGTCATCTCTCAAACAATTGCAGGTGAACAGGCAGCAGTTTCGACCCCAAGATCTTCTTTCTGTGCCATCTCCATCTGCTCACACCAGTCCATCTTTACGTAACACAACCCCACACAGGTTCCCAGGACATAGGCAAGCAGAACACAGTAAGCCTCTCACGCAAACTGCTTCTGGCACAGTCCTGACCAAGTTCTTTCTCCCCCTTGTAAGCCAAACCTCACAGTCCATAGTTCTCACTACATTCAGGTCTTTAAACTCTGACCAGAATGATCAAATATGCTGTACTTACAATACTGCGAGGCATCTCTTAGACCGAGATTTCAAGTCCTTCCACATTCCTCCTGTAGATCACTTCCAGAAGACCAAAGCCACAAGATCAGGGTTCTAGCAGCAACAGATGACCCCACTCCTGGTACCAAAACTGTTGCAGTCAGCATTCTAGTTGCTGCGCAGAAAGAACCCAAACAAAAGTGGCTTGTGGATGAATGGGTTTATTTGGCTTATTGACTCAAGGGGAGACTCCATTCTGGCAGGGAAAACGATGGCATGAGCAGAGGGCTGGACATCACCTCTACCACAGCACTGCAAACAGCGGCAGGAAGGTGTGCCAAACACTGGCAAGGGGAAGCTGGCTTATAACCCCATAAGCCCGTCCCCAACAACACAGCTTCATCGAGGTTGTAAAACCCAAACTGCCATCAGCTGAGGATCGATCTATCAGAACACATTCAATTGTTTGTGGGGGACACCTGGATCAAACTGTGACACAGGTGTACTGTTGTGAGAGTCTCAGACAAGCTCCACAGACTCCCTTCCCCCTGAGTGGGAGATGTCTCTAGCCAGAGCTCCAACCTAGATGCTAAAACTGATTGTTCAGGTAGAGACCAATCAGCTGTCTCTCTGACTTACCAGGTGGAAGTTCTAAAAACTTCACTAAAAAAAAGCCCAGTCTCTTCTTCCCACATGGTGTCCTAGAAGGAGGACTTTCATTTTCCAGGTAAGGCCTCTCACCCTAGTCTTTAGGCTGGGGTGAGGGGGGGGGCTCAAGATCTCCCGACATGAACTTTTTTTTCTCATGATGGGAGCCCTCTGTTATCTTTTCTTTTCCTGCCTGTTTAGTTAAACAACATAGATTTGGGCTAAAACCTCTCCCACGTGTTCTCCCCACACTGGTGGCTGGAGAACTCTGTAACTCTCCATTTCCTTTAAATAAAGTCTCCCACTATACCTTAACCTCTGGTTGTCTATGATTCTAATTCTTTAACTTTATCGACAAGATAAAGTCAAACACGTCAAATACCTCCTAGTGTTTGTAGATACTTTGTGAGGCTAGTTCAAAGCTTATCTTACCACCAATAAAAGGGCTTTTACTATGACCTGATTTCTTCTCACTGATCTAATCCCCTGGTTCACTCTGCCTTCCTCCTTGCAGTCTGATAATGGCCCAGAATTTGTTTCAACCATAACTCAGTACATTGCCTCAGCTCTCCATATACCATGGAAACTTCACATCCCTTAACATCCTCAATACTCCAGGAAGGTGGAAAGAACAAATTGGTCCATCAAAAAGATTCTAACTAAATTAACTTTATCATTAAAAGAGGATTGGGTAAAACTCTTGCCTCTAGCCCTTCTCTACCTATGCATTCTCCCTCAAAATCCCACTAACATTAAACCCATTTGAACTGCTTTATGGCAGACCCACCACCCTCCCTGGGACTTCTCCTCATAGGATCCTGCTTGCCCCCCCCCCACTTGCACAGAACTTTCTTCCTTTCTCAGAACTGAACTATGGAAAACTCTATAGATCTAAATTTTGCTGCATCCATTCCCAATGCCCCACTTCCCTCTCTCAACATTGCTGATTTGGTTTACATCTCTTTCATACAACCTAAATGGCAAGGTCCCCACAAAAATCACTCTTTTTACACCACAGCCAAGCTTCAAATCCTCACACCTTGGTTTTATCTCTGATGCCTCAAAAGGCACCTACCTCTTATTCTTCCACAACTTTGGGATCCATTAAACTCAAAATCTCCTGATACCCCACCATTCAGTAAAGACTTGAAAATGAAATAACTGATATAACATTGCTTTTTTTCAGATCCACTGAATGTCCCTGACTCAACAACAGTTCCTGCTCTTTCTGGCAGACCTTCTGACAGATGCTGGGCTGATTCGCAAACCAATCACTTCATTTGACAAGCTAATAGAAGCTGTCAAGTTCCTCCGGCTACAAGGGATTTTATGTCATTCCAGCCTGGCCAAATTGAGCTTTTTACCCTTCCCTCTATTTTATTCTTCTAGGGGAAGAGAATTATGATGTTTCAACTCCTGCCCTATTTCCATCAATGGATGCCCTGCCCACATCCTTATGTTTTTGCCGGTAGCCTACATTTTACTTTACATTGGACTAATCACAGTTATACATCCAGATGGAACCTGGACTGAGAAAACTATTCTCAGCCTACTATTGTGACCCTGCATCATTCGATTTTAATTTTGAAATGCCACCCCTTCTTTTACATTCCCTGCTCTTCTTCCTGCTGCCAGCCTATACCCACTACTCTTCCAACAGCCCCCATAAACTAGTATGAGAAGCAACCTTGCTTGCAGATGGTTCCACCCTCCATAGAACCACACGTTTCCCCACACACACACAAAAAAAAACCCAGCACTCTCTCTATTCTATGGTGTTTTTGTAGTCTTATTTCCTGTTTCTGCAACAAAGAACCCAACCAAAGACAGATGTTGGGAAGAATGGTTTATTTGGACTTACAGACTCAAGGTGGAAGCTCCATCATGGTAGGTGTATTAGTCAGGGTTCTCTGGAGGAAACAGAGTTGATAGAATGGAGGATAATAAAAGGGAATTTTTTGGGGTAGCTTACGACAGTCCAACAATAGCAGTCTGTAGGCCCACAGCTGAAGGAACCAGTAGCTGTTCAGTCTAAGTGGCTGGATGTCTCAGCAGTCCCAATCCAGCCCAAAAGGCCTGATGGCTCCCTGGGGAGCGGCAGCTAACAGTCCACGATGTGAGGCCAAGGAAACTGGGTTCCGATGTCCAGGAAGGGTAGGAGCAGGATGCGAGTGCAAGTCAGGAACAAGCACCAACAGCTGGGGGAGGAAGGAATAGCGTCTCCTTCCCCCTAAGCTTCCTTATATTAGTCTCCTTCTGGAAGGCCCACCCAAGATTACTATGGATTAGCTCAAATTGACAAACTTAACCATCACAAGTCTTCTTCAAAATCCCAAAAGGAATTTGTCAATCCTTCCTGCAGGCAAACTCAGAGACCCGCCCAAGATTATTATGGATTATTACATTGGTCAAGTTGACAAATAAACTTAACCATCACAGTAGGGAAAGTGATGGCATGAGCAGAGGGGTGGATATTCACTTCTTCCAGAGGAGGTGGCAAACAGTGGAAGGAAGGTGTGCCAAGGGGAAGCTGGCTATAAACACCATAAACCCACTCCCAATAACACATCTCCAACAAAGTTATAATTCAAAACTTCCATTAGCTGGGGATTGGGCATTCAGAACACATTCATTTGTGAGGGCACCTGAATCAAACCACTACAATCTGCCCATGGCCCTGACAAATAATCTCACATGATGTAAAATATAATGAAGTTAGCTTAACTTAAAAAACCCCCATAGTTTTTTATCCATTCCAATGATATTCAAACATTCCCATAATCTAAGGTCTTTATCTGAGTCATAATACCAAAAAAAAAAAATCTGCAAAAGATAGCACTGGACATAGCAAAAACAAATTGAACCAATACAAGATTTAAAACAAATAGGGCAAACATCAAACTCCAAGACCAATAATTCTAACCAGTAACAAGTCTCCCAGAGTTTCAATTCTTCCCTTACAGCCAGCTCAGCTACTCACAGTCTGGGAAAAACGTCATCCAATGCTGGCAGCTCTCCTTGCCAGCCATTCCACAGTCCTGTCACTTCACCAGGTCTCCACTGCAGCCTACAGTTCATCCCCAAGGTTCAATCAGACCTCCACAAAGGCAATCTAACACACCTGCTTCACACTGCTGATGGCCATTTTCAAAAACAAAAGTGTTACAAATCCGAGGATCCTCTCTTCCTGTATTTGTTATACTCTGTAGTGCCAGGTGGGCCACCAACTTGTTGATCCGGGGCAAATAAAGCCAATTTTGAAGAGCAGGAAAAATGATGGCATGAGCAGAGGGATGGACATCACCTCCGCCACAGCACTGCAGAGTGGCAGGAAGGTGTGCCAAACACTGGCAAGGGGAAGCTGGCTATAACCCCCATAAACCTGCCTCCAACAACAGACCTCCAACAAGGTTCCAAATTTGCCATCTGCTGGGAGTGCATTCACAACACATATGTTTGTGGGGGACACCTGAGTCAAACCATCACAAGTGCTAAAATCATTAATTCAGCCACAAAATATTCCATCTCTGAGCCAAAGAACAAAATTGTTGTCTCTTGGAATGCTGGCCATAAAATAAAAATTAAGGTAATACATATAAAGGCACTCATGGGAGGTGGGTGTATACAATGTATAGAAGTATACCAAAACCTCATTCTGAATGCTATGGCAGATCTTGGTCCTTTCTCTGTTACTGGTCATGTGTGGGCTTTGCCTCCCCAGGAACATGGAGAGGAGGTCCCCTCAAGCAAAATAAAGTTTCCATTAGAGGCCATGACCAGCTCCATTGCAGTAATCTTTCACAAGGCATTATCTGGGATCTTTCAATAGAGGATCTCACAAGCAGGGAATCCCGAGATTTTGGCTTTGGATGGGCTCTAAAGTGCTGCATGTCAGGGGGATGGAGCCCACTTAAGACTTTCTGACTTGAAAACAGAGCAGTCAATAACTCCAATCCTTTAAACAATATCAACATTTTGGATCCCTGGGTTCCACAGTCAGGGATGTTTGATTAAAAAATTAGTCAACCCCTTCAGGATCCTGATTTATCACTTGCAGAGATGCTAACACTGGCAAATATCAGTCACAATCTTCTCAAACAAGTTGATCCTAACTTGGGATGGGATTGCTGGATCTGTCTCAGGGCAGGACAGATTTCCTATATGGAAAAGGCTATCCAATCTCACCTTTCCCAACAACAACCAAGAAAACACTTGTTTAGATGGACCCCAGTCATTGGGGAACCTGGATGCATAGGCAATTTCTCTAACTACAACAATCTCCCAATCAATTCTATGGCCCCAGAAAGTACTTACTTTGCCTACCCTGATAGGACTCACACATGCTACCCCAGGGGATATTGTGTTTTGGTTTTTCTGTCACTGGACTTAGACGCCTTTCCAGGAAGTGAAGTTAAACAATATCTGATGCCCTCCTCACCAACAACCAAACAAAATCTGGCCCTACTCCCCATGCTGCTAGTCACAGCCATTGCTGGCATGATGGCCACTGATGCTTCTGCTATTGGAATTCAGCAGGTACAGCATAGCCAATTAACATATCAGGTAAAGAGGAATCTCTCCCTGGTACAGCAGTCAATCATAACTCTCCAAAACCAACTTGACTCTCTAGCCGAATTGATTCTGCAAAAGAGAAGGGGACTAGATCTCCTGTACACAGAAAAGGGAGGAATTTGTATCTTCCAGGGTGAGCAATATTGTTTCTATGCCAACCAATTGGAAATAGGGAAAGTGCCAGAAAACTCTTGGTTAATATCATAACCTGAAATAATCTCAATATAAAAAGACTTGGATCTCATAGAACCCATGGTGTGGCCCCCTTGCTGGGCCTCTTATAATAATTTTACTAATTATATCTTTTGGTCCATGCCTTTTCACATTTTTTAAAATCATTTAGGAAAGAATATGAGCCTTTACCTCACAAGTGACTGAATTCTTCATGAACACAGAATATCACCCCTTAATGAACCGTGATGCCTACTCTTCCCTGGACCCTGCTGAGACTCTCCTTTAAGGATCAATGTTTGTTTTTTTTTCTTAAGCAGGAAGCAGTCATAAGTCATAAGACTCTCTATGCCCCTTGCTCTATCCCAATTCTCTTTAGCCTTTCAGAGTTGGGAATGTAGGAATGAACTCATCACCTCTCTGTTTTTCCCAGCCCCCATGCACTCATGAAGGGCCTTGAGGAGCTGTTTACACATCAGAAGATCTCTACCTCTCCAAAGCTCTTTGAAAGGAATTGAACAATTAATTAGTCCCTGATTAACTTTCCTAAGGCTTCCATTTGTCTATGATAAGCAGTCCATCTCTGCTTGGGAGGATGTTACCTTAAAGGCCATTAGATTTGAATAACAGTTCTCATTGTCCCAAACTCCCCTTTCCCCATCATTCTAAGTGTCTTTAAAAACTCCCCTCAGAACTTTGACCCTGGACATAGCCTCATTTCCCTTGGAGAGTGGGCTGTCCCCTCACTGCCTCCAAATAAAGCAATCCCTTTGAGTGTCTGAGTGACTCCAGTGTAATTTCTGTTTCACATTCCTTACACACACAAGACTGTGTTACTCACGAGAAAAAGAAGTATTATATTACACTTGCCAATTCAAAGCCAAATCTTGCAACCCTATCTGCTTGGCCTGCACTGAAGTTTCTCTAAGCTTCATAGCAACATGGCAGAGGAACTTTATAAGAATCGGCTCTTGTGAGATGCACCCCTTCTAAGGGGCTCTCTCCATAACGCAATTATTTACAATCAGCCTCCTCTGTTAGGGGGTCACATTAGCACAATACCCCATACTGGACATATGAAATATCGACCAAGCTAAGTTCTGGGGAACACACTCCAACTCTGGCTCAATTTTAGCAGTCCCCACCAACATGGGGACAAGAAACTTATGAAAAAATGCAAGATTTTCATAGATGATATGCATGCCAACATTTGAATTATAATTACCCAAGTTTTGCTGGCTTTTGTTTTCCATCTCTCCTGAACTTCTAGGTCTCTGCTCCAGTAAGGCCCACCCTCATCTCAGCCATGATTGGCCAAGATAAGTGGGGAGAGCCTTACTCCTATGTAGGCTCCTACCCCTCATGCCTTCCATGTTGCAGGGTCTCTCTGTACTTTCCTCTTCTTCTCTTAATCTAATAAAGTCTCCTTAAGCCTCATAAATATACAACTTTCAATTGAATGAGGAATACCAGTTTCAGAAGAAAAAGTCCCATATTATATGCTGTACATCTGACATTGATATTTTTACTGTCCTGAATCAGTGTTAAGATGCTTAAGTTCCATTTCTTCCTCTCTATACATAAATCCTCTAAAATCAATAGTGTATATAACTTTTTATTCAAGTATGATATTAATTAAAATATATAGAAACATTGAAAGCAACCTTTCTAGCTTAGAAGAAGTAAAGTCTATTTTACTTCAATTAATGTTTGATTTTCGTGTGGTGACAGTACTCAAGAGCTCACATCACATAGGAAAACTTCAAAGAGTCAAAACAACCATCAGTTTATGGTACTGCCCAAGGTTTCAGGGCTCCAGGGCTCCAGGGCTTTTGGCTTGAAGAGGACAAAAGTCTGTGCACTTAGTCTATATGGCTACGTCTAATAGTATACTTGATTAGCAAGCATAGTTGTACAGATGATGGAAAAAAGGAAAAGAAATGAAATCAGAATCTTTGGATTTCTACATAGTGAGAACCTAAAGTAATATTTAATAATTTATCTATGCTTGAGTATGCAGTAAAGGACATTGCATGATTAAATGGCAGAGTTCTATTACTTCTCTGGCAAATTAAAACACCTGTAAAATTGAGAGCACTTTTAATATTTTTATTTATATGAGATAGATGATAATGACAGTGATATATAGATGATAGGTAGGTAGATCAATGAAAGAGAGGGAGAGTGAGAGGAAGAGAGAGAGAAGAGAATATGTGAGCTCTCTGTCATTTATGACAGCTTCATTGCTTCATTTTCCAGCCAACCCACAGGGAGCTGAGAAGAATGGGGCTCTGGCCCCTGTTGACCACCAAGGTTCTATATATAACCCAGCCCTACCTGAGACTTGCCACAAAGCTGATGCATCAAGATAATGCCAGAGTGCTACTTTGAGTTTTTCAATGTCACCATCCCAGGGTATGTAGTTCAACATTCTCAGCATTTCTAGACTTCAAATCTATACCGCCAGGAAACATCACTAATGGATACCCCATTTCTAGCTACCTTTAGGTCAGGGGTACAGACTGATTCAGCACTGACAATCGATGGGTGTCCCAAACAGTGTTTCTCAACTCTCACTTATGGGAACTGACTCAAAGCACTGGGGCTTTCTATGTGTTTTCCTCATTATGGTTATGATGAAATCTGACATTATTGCATTAATACCTGTTCTATGTGGTCACAGACTCTCATGGAGTGAATACTGGGTTGAATTTCTCTTGCTGTATAGAATCCCAGACATTTACACAGATAAAGGAACCTCTTATTTGGTGACCCCACAACTCTTAGATAAACATATGTCAATAGTTTCAGCCCCAGAACCAGGGGCCACCATCTGCTTTTTATCTTGGCTTCTCCCCTAGGAGTGCAGGAGCTTGGATCATCTCTGTATCTCTTTTATTTTATCCAGGGAGTGTGCATTAAATAAACAAGGACATATGCATGTGCTGTTGGTGATTGGTCTGAAATGTAAAGCACAGTGGCTGCTGAAATGTCCTGCCATACATGTACCTCCCAGCTCAGCACAAGTCACAGACTCACTGAAGACCTGGACTCTAAATTCTCAAGCCATTGTTGTTCTATAACATAGGCTGGCTTGGCCTGAAAGCAGCCACTTTAATTTCACCAAGGCCCAGGCTAGAAAGAATCAGAAAAAAGTTTAGGAAATGATACTTTTGTTGGTCTGGATGTCCCCTAGTGTCACTTCCTCAAGTGACACTGAAAAATTCAGAATGGTCCCTAGAATGGCCCATTTTTCTAGCCTTAGTTAATCTTAGTTAATCTGTTTGCAGAATACTGGATGGGTTAAGATTACCCATTAAGTAATTAGTAATACTGACCTGTGAAAATCAATATCTCACATTATTGCCTCACAAATAGGAGAGTTTTGACATTTAGCCAGATGCCAACCCCTGAAAAAGCCAATACCTCAAATTTTTGAAAAATATCTTTTTTAGTTAGCCTTTCTCTCTCTGCAACAAAGAACCCAAGCAAAAGTGGCTTGTGGGGGAATGAGTTTATTTTGGCTTACAGACTCAAGGGGAAGCTCCATGATGGCAGGGAAAATAATGGCATGAGCAGAAGGTGAACATTACCTCCACCATAGCACTGCAAACAGTGACATGAAGGTGTGTCAAATACTGGCAAGGGGAAGCTAGCTTATAATGTCCATAAGCCTGCCCCAACAACAAAGGTCCAGTGAGGTTCTAATACCCAAACTGCTATCAGCCGGGGATCAATCATTCAGATCACATTCATTTGTGGGGGTCACTTGAATCAAACCACAATGCCTCTGAAATATTGGTCAGGAGAACTAAGCCACATGACACGAAAACAGCATTAGCAGCTAACACAGTTTTTTTCCAAGCTATAAATCTGTATGCAGATGTTTTCAATGATGTCTTTATACAGCTCTTATTTGTCTCTTATCTTACATATATATATTATAAACTGGTTTATAAATATAAACCAATAGTGAATCTCTACTTTCTTATTCATTAGCCTCTAAAATTCATCTAGTTATCTACTATTCTGCATGAAAATTGTAATTACTAATTTAATAACCAAGAAAAAAAGAGTTTCTATATTTACCATTGCTTAACTACAGAAGGGAAGTTGGTTTGAAATTACTTATAGTTGATATCTCTGACATGCCCACAAAGGATAAAGTAAACATCTCTTCAGTTCAATGAAATACAGAAAATACATTCTATAAACTTCTACCTTAATGCAGGAATTATATACTTGTAATGTACTGACTAAAATACATCTTTCAGAAAATAGAAGAGAGAAATGCATTTGAAAGATAGGCACATTTTGTTCTATAAAGGGTTCAAAACATCTTCACCTTTCTGAGTCACTCAAAGTATTGGGATAATACTTTCCATTCACAGAGCCTAAATCATATCAAAAAAATGTGTTTATAAATTGGTAAAACCTGTGTCTCAACTTACCCAGATAGACTTATTAAATATTAAAATCTTCAAAGAGAGCTCAGCAGTTAAAGATACTAGCTTTCATAGCATGATGGCCTGGGTTTAAGTCCCCAGTATCCAAGTAAAGCCAGATGCACAAAGTGACACATGCCTCTGGATTTTGTTTGCAGCAGCAAGAGGCCCTGGCATGCCCATTCTCTCTCTTCCTATCTCTACTTGCAATTAAATATTTTAAAAATAATAAAGCCTTAGCTTCTTTGTTCAAATAAACAAATAAATGATCCTAACAGGTTGTTGAGTGCCAACAGACCATTTATGGCACACTCTTCTAAAGAAATCCCTATGTAACTGAGCTGGGCATGGTGACATATGCCTTTAATCTCAACACTCAGAAGGCAGAGGTAGGATGATCACCTGGGAACTCAAGGTCAGCCTGGGGCTCATAGTGAGTTCTAGGTTAGTTTGGGCTAGAGTGAGACACTGCTTCAGAAAAAAAAAAGAAAGAAAAGAAAGGGGAAAAGGAAGGAAAGAAGCCTCATGTAGTAGGAGGCAGCCAACACTGTCAATGATGAATAATATTTCTGGAACAGGTACACATAGAGAAATATGAAGTAGCAACTTCTCTTTTTTAGTTGTCAGAGAGATATTTAAGGTTAGAGATATAGCACAGCTTGTAGTGTTATTGCCTAGCAAGCGTGGTGCCCTGGGTTTGATCCTCAGCTCTACATAAAATGGGAGTGGTGGTGCACAACAGTGATTCCAGCACTCAGGAGCGGAAGCAAGATGGTCAGAAACTGAGGCCAGTCTGGTCTCCATGAGACTTTGTCTCCAAAAAGAAAAAAAATGCAAGAAGTAAATAAATAAACAAAAAAGAAAAGAAGGAAGAGCCCTCAACAGAGGCTCAGAAAAGTGTGAGCCTGTATCTCCTAAGGTAGACAGTAAGAATAGCTTTCAGACATCTCAATGTAACTCATCCCAATGTTAATAAATTATGAGAGATACAAATTTTACAATATATTTTATATTTAATGAACACATTGTAATTGTATATGTTTACAAAGTGCATTATGATTTATTTGTTTGTTTTTGTTTATATGAAATATGAGACAGGGTCTCACTATGTAGCTTCAAACTTACTGCAGGGATCATAGGTGTGAATCACTCCATTTGCTCAGGGTGACATGCTAATATATGGATCAATGACACAAAGAATCTTGACTACAGAAAAAAAAGGTTGTTCTTAATTCAAGTGTGTGTGTGAGCACGGATCGTGTGCATGTGCATGTGTGTGTGTGTGTGTGTGTGTGTGTGTGTGTGTGTGTGTGCATCATGAAAATGGAGAGGTGCAATTTGGAAAGAGGAAGGAACAGTGGCAGTGAGGGGAAAGAGAATAGTAGGGGAATGAATATCAACTAAGTATAATGACATACATGTGTAGAATTGTCCAAATAAAACCCATTATTTTGTACCTGAAATTTTTAATAGAACAATAAAATAGTAGTTGTTAATTTTCCCATTTCTAGTGCTACAAACTTTAAAACTTTTCATTCTAAATCAGATTGTTATTTAGTGACTTTGCAATCCATTTTGTAGCAAAGATACTTGGGAATTCTTTGCACAATGCTGGGCAGTAAAATTTCTAAATGGAAGAAGGGCTTGTGGATGACAATCTGGTTGTAGGGAGGAGTTAGAAAGATGGCTTGTCTTGAACTCACACTACAAAGCAGAACAGTATCTAAATAATATATTTGAAGAGATGATGAAATCTATGGGGGTGACTAATCCTAACTCTGAACTATGTCTGCAATATCTCCAGCTTTCATCCCTAATTTTAAATTTATCCTTTGTAAATTCTCAGTGGTGAAAAAAAATTGAGTGACCTAGAACCTAAATTTTAACTGTTTCTTCAGCTAAATAAGTGTCAACCTAGTCAGGACCAGCTTCCAAGAAGGGGATTATAGGTGGCAAAACGGGGCATGACACAGCCTAAAAACTTACCCTTGTATGTTTAACAGACCTGTAATTTTCCCTGAGCCAAACCTTCTCAAGCTTTGTTTGTTTTTTTTTTTTTTTATGTCAATAGGTATTATGTGGAAGAGTTCTTCTGGGCGGAAGAGGGGGCAGAAAGATTGTAAGAGCCACAGTGGAGGAGAATATCCAGAGACATGGCCCCCCTCAGCAACAACACACAAAGCGGCGGGGGAGGGGGGTGAGACCTGGCTGCCTCCTGTGCTATCCATAACCCCCTACCCCATGGATTGATCCAGTATGCCCACTGAGAAGGATACTCAGTGGATTGGGAACATGAAGGAGGGAAATGGGGATAGCAATATAATATTTGCTAATACAAATAGACAATAAAGTTATCAATTTTAAAAAAGATGAAAATCAAATGATTTATTTACCTTTATGTTTTGGAGAGAGAGAAAAAATAAAACATGGGCCTGTCAGTGCACATTAACTACTGTCATATGTGAGAACCTGTGCATCCAGCTCCACATGGGCACCAGAAATCAAACCGAAGCAGGCAGGCTCCAAAAATAAGCATCTTAACACTGAGCTACCTCCCCAGACCTACCTTCTTGTGTTAAAATGCATGTTTAATTGTGCATGTGTGGGTGTATGTATATGTGTGTGTATGTGTGTGTGTAGAACGTTGGTCTGATTATATACTCAATGCCATTCCAATCCTTAAGTCAAAATCAGGACTTCTAAAGGTATGATTTTTAATAGAACTTAATGGGAAACTTAGATCTTAAAGATAGAGCCTAACCCAGACTTTGATAGAGTTTTAAGTAAGTTAAAATGGCCTTTTTGCTTATTTGTTGGTTGGTTTGTTAGTTTTAAATTTGATAAGGTTTAGTTACTCAGTTGTTTTGAGAGATTCTAAGAGCAGACTGAGCTTTGTCTCATCCTGTTTTAGATGGAGAATGTTATATGAATAAACATCTAAGAACAATTGTTACCACTCATTACACAATCACATTAAGAAAGGAAAAAGATTTTTATCTCTATCATTGAAGGAAACAAGGTTAACTCTGGGGATCTGTAAAGTTGTATTTGATTTTCTTTCTGCTAATCTGTTTAATTGGTCCCTCCTGTGAGACGGTCATGACAGAGGCTGGTTCCTTCATTGCATATTGGACATGGCCACAGAGGGACTTTGGCACATTCAGATGTCCAGTAGCCTGGACATTTGCTTTTCAAGTAGGTTTGCCCTCTGCCCTTTGATTTCTGAAGCTCACTAGAGTTGTGTCTTCAGGGTAGACCCGAACAATGGCTGCTATGGACAGGCACTATCATGTGGGTTCCTTTTTCATTCTTTTTCTGTTCCTTTTTGTCTTCCCTCAGACTCAGTAGTTGTATACTGAGAAGGCTGTGTCCAACAGCTGTAACTGTGGGTCATTGCTTCCATGCATAGCTTTGATACATTTCACAGATGACAGAGACTGACTAGAAGAGCCTGTCCTTTTTCATTTCTGTGATGAGACTATCATCATCCAAGAGTCCCATGCAGTAGGTTCCTCGTAGGTTCCTCGTTTGGGATGACCTGTTTTCCTCATAGACACTAAGTAGGATTTTTACTAAATACTTCATGTGCATGCTTTTTAGATTCCTCTCAGATCCGATTTTCCCTCAAGGGACAGCAAGTAGTATAGACTAATTACATGTCCATTCATGTAAGATTATAAGCTAAATATGAAGTCTGAATATTACTAGTAAATTTGATCGGTTCTCAGAGAAGATTCCTGTCTTTGTAGCTGAAAATCTGTGAATGAAAAAAGGACACAGACTAATTAATTGCCTCATGGATCAGGGCATATTCCTTAAGGGGGGTGACACACTTGCATATGACTGTAAGGTTGATAGGGGCATTATTTCTTATATGGCCTATAGGGCCAGGTTCCATTTTCTCTGATAACTTAGGGTAAAAGGGGGATTATGAAGATGGGTTGGAGTTCCACAGAGTAGAAGATATTTTATCTGAGACCCATTGACCATTATTTACTTTTTGAAAAGTGGGGCTTGGGCACAAACATGGATCATCTAGGGTATTAGAGTTGTCACATATGATTCCCCTTTTAATATTCCTCCAGCCTGACTTCTATCTGTTAGTCCCTAACATCAAGCTCTAACATTTAGTCACTGAACAGCAATCAGCTTGGCTTCCTGTCCTACCATCAGGAGTCCTATTAGAGTTTGGCCACCATTCATAAATATTCTGAGTAAGTGAAAAGGCCAATGGAAAAAAAAGATTGACTGATAAGATCGTTGTACCTCTTAGGGAAATGAGAAAAGGAGTGTGTCACATGCTCCTTGGAATTACAGTTCTTAAGAAATTAGAGACATAAATCTTATTTCCTGCCTGGCTTGTCACTGGTTATACTTGTGGATCAGAGTCCAGTGGTTACTCACTGGTATTTCCAGGGTTTTGTATCCTGGAACAATGAATTAGAACAAGGACACATGGAATGGATAGTGGTAGAAATAGAGGGTTTATTATGAACAAGAGCCTCCCAAATGTTGAAGGAAGCCAGGCAGCTGAGAGAGTTCTGAGGTACAAAGGCCCTAACCATGGGAGTTGAGAGCTTTTGTGAGTCATTTATATTAAATTTATTCTCTCTTGCATTTGTATATCATAGGGTTTTCTCAAGCATTCTCTGTCCCTTCCATGGTGGAGAGGAATTCCCTCTCCTTCTGCCAACTGGATTCTTTCATATGCTAATCTTGATGCCTGTCTTTCTTCCCTCTCTCCCCTGCCAATATAGAATGTGCCAGATCAATAGACCTAACTTCAAAAAAAAAGTGTTTAAATGATATAACTTAGACTTCTCAGAAAAATCAAGGTAATGTTTTACATTTGAACAGAAATTACACTATCTTCACATTTGCTCTACCTATGGTATGTTAAATGTTTACCTGAAATGAATTACACACCATGTGCAAAATAGAATTGGCTTCCTTCTGTATTTTAATTAATACCTGGAGTGGAAGGAAGATCCAAAAGCTGTGAATTGGGTATTCAGAGGATAACCAGAGGGCTGCAGGGAAGTAGTGCTGGAATGTGAAGCTGGACAGAAGGTTGAGGAAATGTGGAGAAAGGAAGAGCCAGATTTCAACATAGCCAGGTTTATAAGGCTACAAATCACTCATGCCATTCTTTTCTTCTCTGCATTTCTTTTTTTGGGGGGGTAGCTCCTAAGCAAAAGAGAATGAAAGAAGCAAAAGATCAGGAAGAAGAAATGCCCCCATTTTCTTCTATCCAGCATGGGGAGGCATTTGATCTGGAAACTAATTTGTTTTCAATAAATTAGCAGTTTATGGTTTTGGAAATAGCACTTTGAATTCTATATTGAGACTGGTGTTTACATTTTGTACTGATGCTAGGAGTTTTGTCTAATAGCAAATTCACAGAGCTAGCCAAGTTTTCATTCTATGACAGCAGAGTCCCTCACTGAATACAATTCACAATGGGAAAGGGAAATAAAAATGAGATATTTTTTAAATGCCATACATAGTGTTTCCACAGCTTCTAGTTTAATATTTCATAGAATTACGGTGTTGTGTTTTGTTTTAATATGGATATATGTTTTCCCCATTTTTTATAAGGGTTTTTATACTGTTTGTGATGGAAATTGCTTTAAGGTGAGTCTGGTGGTTAATTATAAAGCTTCCTTTATAATGGGTGTTATGGAAGAAGCTGAGAAAAAAAGAATGTTTATCTTATGCATAGATGATATCTTCAAATGTTTTCCCTATTTTTTCCACCAATAGTTTCAGAGTATCTTGTCTTACACTAAAGTCTTTGATCCATTTGGAGTTGATCTTTGTACTGAGGTGACTAATAGAGATCTAACACACCCAGTTTTCCTCGCATCAATTTTTAAGGAGGATGACTTTTTTTTTTTTACAGCATATGTTTTTGGCATCTTTGTTAGAAACCACATGATGGCAGCTTCATTAATGTATATATGTGTCCTTTATTCTGTCTCAATCCATCTTGGCCTGGACTTTGTAGTTGGGAGATTTATTACTAATTCAATCTTTCTGCTTATAATAAGTCTGTTTAAAATATTAATCACTTCATGGGTTAAATTTAATTGGCCTTATACATTCAGAATTTCATCCATTTCTGTTTTATTTTCCAATTAAGTGGCATATAATCCATTATGGTATGTATTAATTATTTTTTGAATTTCATTGGTTATAACTTGTAATGTTTTCCTTATCATTTTCAATTTTGATATTTGGGTCTTCTCTTTTTATTTTTTTATTGGATAGTTTGGCTAAATTTTTTTCAATTTGTTTATCATTTTAAGGAACCAACTCTATGATTCATTGCTCCTTTTTTCATTTTTTTCAATTCATTTTTATTTTCTACCATGGTATCAACTAGTTTTTCTATTCTTGATTTATCAAGACGTTGAGATGTATCAAGTTACTTATTTGAAAGTCTTCTGATATTTTAATGTAGGTACTTATAGCCATAATTTTCCTACTTAGGACTGACATTATTATATCTTAGAGGTTTGATATCATCTTTTTATTTTCATCATCTTCTAGGAAGTTTTTTATTTCTTCCTTGATTTCTTTAAATATTCATTCATCATGCAATAGTGTATTTACAATTTGTATACGAGTTGGTGTTTGTTCTCTACTTTCTCTTGCTACTGATGTTTATTGTTAATTTAAAATTAATTATCTGGGCTGGAGAGATGGCTCAGCGGTTAAGGCACTTGCCTCTAGTGCCTAAGGCCCTGGGTTCAATTCCCCAGGTCCCACATAAGCCAGACCCACAAGGTGGTGGCCCTGGTGTACTCTCTCTCTCTCTCTCTCTCTCTCTCTCTCTCTCTCTCTCTCTCTCTCTCTCTCTCTCTCTCTGCTTGAAAATGAATAAATAAAATATTTTAAAATAAATAATAAAAAAATAATAAATTAATTTGCTCATTGGGGTGATGGGGGGTGGTAGGCACCAGGGCCTCTTTTCTTTGCAAACAAACACCAGATGCTTTATACCACTTTTTTGCATCCAGTTTATGTGTGTAGATTGACGATTGGACCAAGGTAGACAGGCTTTGCATACAAGTGCCTTTAACTGCTAAGCCATCTTCCAACTCTGATTTCTATTTTTTAACCAAGATTTTGTACTAAATTTTTTGATAGATTATGAAAGAATGGGTTTCATTTGATATTTTTATACATTCAAGCAATTTTATCTTGATCATACTTGTCCCTTCACACTGCCACCATCCCTTCTTCCTCTCACATTGTTTCTCGTATTCCAAATTAGTCCTCTTCGGTATTGTAACATATATGTGTGTGTTTTTATGGACACCTACATATATTTATATAGTTAATGTAGATTCTGCAGGGGACAAGATGGACAGCATTTTCTTCCTTACCACTTGTCATGGTTTGCTCCAGGTGTCCCCCACAAACGAATGTGTTCTTAATGCTCGATCCCCAGCTGATGGCAGTTCAGGAATTAGAACCTCACTAGAGCTGTGTTGTTGGGGACGGGCTTATAGGGGTTATAAACCAGCTTCCCCTTGCCAGTGTTTGGCACACCTTCCCGCCACTGTTTGCTGTGCTGTGGCGGAGGTGATGTCCACCCCTCTGCTCATGCCATCATTTTCCCTGCCAGGATGGAGTCTCCCCTCAAGTCCGTAAGCCAAATAAACCCATTCCTCCACAAGCTAATTTTGCTTGGGTTCTTTCAGTGTAGCATCAGAGAAGGTTGACGACAACATGACTGCTACCCTCTTTTGCCCCCTCCATAGCCCTCTTTCCAGCCTCTCACCCCTTCTACTGTTACATCCTATTTATGTGTGAATTTGTATCTGGCTTCCACATAGGACATAAACATGGGATGTGTATCTTTCTAAGTGTGGCTTATTTGGATGATCCTATTTGAAAGGATGATGTACAGTTAAAATCTACATTTTAATGTGATCAGACATGAGAAATATTATATCACATTGCTACTGAATTAGGATTGTTTAGCCATCTTCATTTTCAGTGTTCCTCTGTTATTCAATAGTCATGTGTCATGGTTTGATCCAGATGTCCCCCACAAACAAATGAATGTGTTCTGATAGATTGATCCTCAGCTGAAGGCAATTTGGGAATTAGAACCTCACTAGAGCTGTGTTGTTGGGGTGGGCTTTTGGGGTTATAAGCCAGCTCCCCCTTGCCAGTATTTGGCACACCTTCCTGCTGCTATTTCCAGTGCTGTAGCAGAGGTGATGTCCAGCCCTCTGCTCATGCCATCGTTTTCCCTGCCAGGATGGAGTCTCCCCTTGAGTCTGTAAGCCAAATAAACCCATTTCTCCACAAGCCTCTTTTGCTCAGGTTCTTTCTGTGCAGCAACTAGAAAGCTGACCGCAACATCATGACAGTTTGTTTTTCTGGGGAATACACATTTTTGCATTATGTTTTGTACTTTGAATGAAGTTTGTTCCTGAGAGTGTCACTTTTTTATGTAATCGGTTTTTTTTTTCCTTTCATGCTGCTGGCTTGTTATTTTCTTTATTCTGTTCCACGTGGCTCCTGTCAGTGTCTCACTTTGCTTGTGTTCATGAGCCTAAACTGCTCTCTGCCAGGAGTACATAAACCTACTACCTGACCATATGGGGAACTTGTCTCTATATTTCTAATTCTAAAAAAAAAATGAAGACTTTTTAAAGTAATAGCCATATCTCTTTCTTTTTCTAGAGAAGGATGTCACTGATAGAAGTTGAAAGCCTATTATATGAGCACAAATGAGTGCTGCCCTCACTTTTGGTCAGAGAAGCTTCTATTTTCAGTGGTGACTACAAGGGTGAGTCAAAACTCATCAAAATGCTGATAATAAGTGACTCTTGGAATGTTTAGAACTAAATGAGATATTTCTTTCATACCCTCCAAGGCTCAGGGAACACTAGGTGTGGTGGTTTGATTCAGCTGTCCCTCATAAACTTATGTGTTCTGAATGCTAAGTCCCCAGCTGATGGCAGTATGGGAATCGGAGCCTCTTGATGGTAATGTATTGTTGAAGGCAGGCTTATGGTTGTTATAGCCAGCTTCCTCTTGTCTGTGTTTGCCACACTGTCATAATGCTGTTCTCCACCTAATTTTGGCCAGGAGGTGATGTCCAGACTCTGCTCATGCCATCATTTTTCTTGCCATCATGTAGTTTTCCCTCAAGTCCATAAGCAAAATTAAACCCTTTCCTCCCACGAGCTGCTTTTAGTTGCAAGGAGAAAGCTGACTGTAACACTGTGAAAGAGGTCACAGAAATGATGTCTTCACAGTCAGTATCTCCTTGCTGTGAAAAAATTCAACCTAAAGCTGTTGGTGGAGGAAACAGTTTATTTTGGCTTACAGACTCAATGGGAAATTCCATGATGACAGGAAAAAGTGACATGAGCAGAGGCTGGACACCACCTCCTGGTCACCATCAGATGGTCAAATGCAACAGGAGAGTGTGTCAAGCACAGGCAAGGGAAAGCTTGCTATAACATCCATAAGCTTGCCCTCAAGAACACACCTCCAACAAGATTCCACAATAAGCACACCTGAATCAAAATATCACATTTGGCCTCTGGTCCCCATAAACTGATAATCATACTTGATCTAAAATACATTACATTCAGTCCAACTTTAAAAGTCCACATAGTTTTTATCAATCCCAGTGATGTTCAAACATCCTCATATTCCAAGGTCTTGTAGCTGAGTCATAATACAAAAAAAATACATAATGACACAGAATAAATATTCACACTGTAAAAGATGGCATTGGGCATATGAAAGAAAGATTTAACCAACACAAGATTTAAACAAATAGGAAAAACATAAAATTCTGTAACTCCTAGTCTGAAAACTGTAACTAGTCAAGTTTCATCATTCTAACCAGTGACAAGTCTCTGCAATTCCACTTCTGCCCCTACAGCTTGGCTGCTCACACCCTCAGGTATACTCCATCTGGTACCAGCAGCTCTCCTTGTCAGCCATCCAATTGTCCTGGCATCTTCATTCCATCTCCACTGAAGCCCAAACTATCCTCACTGGGCCTCCATGCATATAGTCTAATAAGCCTACTTCACAAGTGCCCATGGCCATTTCCTAAAAATGAACCCATGTTACAAATTCAATGACCCTATCTTTCTTGAATTTGTTATACTCCATAATACCAGGTGAGCTTCCAACTTGTTAATTCAGAGGGAATAAAGCTAACTTTGAAGAGCAGGAAACTTCCTTCAGCATTCAGACCCCTTACTTCAAAAGAGACCATATTCTTCTGCTGTCCCAATGCAGATCAGCTGGCCTAATCTCAATGGTTGTCATCTCTCAAACAATTGCAGCAGAATGGGCAGAAGATTGAGCCCCAAAGTTTCCTTTCTTTCTGTGTATCTCCATGTCCTCACACCAGTCCATTTCTAAGCAATGCAACCCTTCACAAGTTCTCAGGACACAGGCATGTAGACTTCAGCAAGCCTCTCACACAAATTGCTTCTAGTGCAGTCCCTACAAAGTTCTTTCTTCCACTCATAAACCACATCTTACAGTTCATAGTTCTTGTGGCATTCAGGTCTTTCAATTCTAAGCAGAATCTATCAGGCTGTACTTAAAGCACTGCAAGGAGTTTCCTAGGCCTAGGTTTCAAATCCTTCCACATTCCTCCTGAAAATCAGTTCTAAAATATCAAATTCCACACAGTCAGGTTTCTATTTGCAATGATCCCACTTCTAGGTACCAGTTTTACTGTTGCAGTCTCTGGGTCCGTGGGTTACTTAGGGGGTTGCAGCGCACATCAACTCCCCGTTCACCCACGGGAGCTGGGTGAGCAGAGGCTTGGAATAGCTGTGAGCCGAACAAGAGATGAGACCCTCGGGAGAATGTGGCAGTGGGCAGTTCTCATTTTATTGGATAGATAGCAGTTGCTTATATAGAGAAAAGTCAGAGGTAGAAGCATAGGAAGCAAGATCTGTGGGCATCTCATGAGTTTGATTGGTAGGGGCCAGTATCCTTTGGATACCTAATTCACATAGATAAATTGAGGGGGCTACATGACTCTATACATGGATAGAATGGTGATGTTAGCAGAGGAAATGAAACCTTGTTGTTTAGGTTTGTATTTGCAGTTGGATTAAGTTAGGCTTTGAACTGCTTATCTTATCTCAGGGGACAGCTGTGGCCTGCCTAGGGGCTGGAGTTCTCAGGATTGCTAAGATTTACAGGGGCCCTCGGACTTTGCCTCAACTACCTTATCAGAAGGAGACAGTCCCAGAAGCCTGCCAGACTCAGCAAAACCCTACTTCCTCCATGCCCCATTAGCAGGGTACCACAGCAGTCAATTTCTTGCTGTGACTAACATCCAAGCAGAAGCAGATTGTAGGAGGAAAGGGTTTATTTTGGCTTACAGACTCCATGGGAAACTCCATGATGGCAGGGAAAATGATGGCATGGGAAGAGGGTGGACATCACCTCTGCCACAGCATGTGGCAAACAGAGACAGGAAGGTGTGCCAAACACTGGCAAGGGGAAGCTGGCTATAGCACCCATAAGCCTGCCCTCAACACCACACCTCTAACAATGTTGCAATTCCAAAATTTCCATCAGTTTGGGAATAATGCATTCAGAACACATATGTTTATGGGGACACTTGCTTTCAGCAGCACTGAACCCTTGATAGCCTACTGTCCTTCCCCAACTATTTCTATTTTAATTCCTTCATGGACAGATAGAATATAAGAAATTACTCCACTTTTCCCATATTTCATAAGCCATGCTTTGGTCCTGTTTTAAGATCTATTTCAGAGACTGTTCCTTAATGCTTCTCTGTTCATTTTTTGTGGCATGACCTACTGGTGACAACATGTTATTAAAAGTCACTATTTTTGAGCTAGGCAATCTGTGGCTACATATAATAGCATTTTTGTTCCTATTTCACTCTTGCTTAACTATTATTCAGCATATTTTGTTTTGTTTTTTCCTGTGCTTCCTTTGTCTTCCTTTTCAACCCAAAGAATTTCTTTAGGTATCTTCTGCAGAGCTGACTTTGTGGTCTTGAATTCCTTTAGCCTGTTTTTTTTTTGTTTGTTTGTTTATTTATTTTTGTTTTTGTTTTGTTTGGTTTTAATTGTAGAAAGTTTTTCTTTCTCCTTCAATTAGAAGAGAGAGATTTTATGGGCAAAGTAGTCATTTTCTTTTCAGACAGCTTTCTACCCTTAGAGTACAATGAAATACACTATTCCAAACCTTTCTTGCTTTTAAAGTTTCTGTTGAGAAATCTTTCTTAGTGACTCTACTTTGCCTCTTTCAACATTCTTTCTTTGTTCTCTATGTTTAGTAGAATAATATGAAGAGGTGACTCTTTTCTAATCCTGTCTGTGTTTTAGAGGCCTCCTGGGTCTGTATTGGCATCTCCTCTATTTTGGGAAATTTTCTCCTAGAATTTTATTGAAAATATTCTTTATTCCTTTGGAATGAAATTCTTTAACTTCTATGACTATGATTCTTAAATTTGGTCATTTCATAGTATCCTTTATGGCTTGAAATTACCACTCATTCCTTCTTATTTTTCTTTATCTTTCTCCTTGGCAGAAAGTTCCAAATCCTCCACTTTGTCTTCAAGCTCAGACATTCTGTCTTCTCCTGGATCAATTGATGAGGCGTTCCATGGAAGTTTTTATTTGATTTTTTTGTGTTATTCCCAGTATTGCATTTGATTCCTTCAGTTATTTCTATCTTTTATTGACTAGTTAGGTTTGAAATCTAGTTTGTAAGATTAGATCAGTAACATTTGCTTGTTTCCCACCTCTATTGTCTTTTCATACCTGTCTCCCCTTTCATCCTGAATTGACTATTATACTGATGTTCATTTCTTTCAGGTAACAAATATGGATCCTGCCTTTTAATACATCCCACTGGTCTATACCTCTTGACTAGAGAAGTTGACATCATAACTATTTAGATAATTCTTATTGAAAATGTCTAGTAAGTCATCATTTTGTAGTGGTTGAGTATACCATTTCATAGAGTCCTTTAGGTCTTGAAATCCCCACTCATACCTTCTTGTTAATTTATTTTTCTACTTGAAAGAATGTTCTAAATCCTCCACTTTGTCTTCAATCTCAGACATTCTGTCCTTGATCAATTCTATCAGTGAGGCTTTTCACGAAAGTTTTTTTTTGACTGTGCTTTCTTTTCCAGTATTTCATTTTGTTTTCCTTCAGCATTTCTTTTATTGAATTCCACTTTCATTATATTTTATTGACTTCTCTATTGCTTTAAGCTGTTTGTAGTTTTTTTGGAAAACATTCAGGAGTTTATATCCTCTTTGATTATTTTGAACATATTAATAATCATCCTTTTGAATTACTTTTTTATAGTTTCATACAATTCACTCAGTCTCCAACATTACTCCAAGAGTAGAATGCTGTCTGAAAAAAAAAAAAGGAGTCACTATTAAACTATGAGCCTACTATCAAAATATAGTAATAATTAGATAAATAACCATTACCCCCTTCAACTCCAGTTGTTTTAGGAAGAAAAAGAACACTGATAGTATTTTGAACACTTAGGTATTAGTTACTTTGGATATGAGTGGAGAAGAAAAAAGAAGCAGTCATTGGGGAAGGACAGTAGGCTATCAAGGTCCAAGTTTTGAGGGGAAATAGATGGATGTTTGTGGAATGGCTGATTTAGTGCTGCTGAATTCCATGTTTATTTTTTAAGTTTCCTATCTGTCTATGGCCTCTGGATTTATATCTGAGTACTCTATTCTGTTCCATTGATTTAGATATCTTTTTGTGTCTGTTCTGTGCTATTTTTGTTATGATGGCTCTGAAAAGCATCTTAAAATTAGGTATGGTGATTCTGCCAACTTTATTTTTGTTACTCAGAATTACTTGGACTATTTGAGGATTTCTGTGCTTCCAAATGAATTTCAGGATTGTTTTTCCTATTTCAGTAAGAATACCATGGGAATTTTGAATGGGGATTGCATTGAATCTATAGATTGCTTTGTTAAGATAGACATTTTCATAATATTGTTTCTTCCAATTAATAAACATGATATGGCTTGCCATGTTCTGATGTCATCTTTAATTTTTCTCACAAGTGTTTTAAGGACCCTTTAATTCCTTGGTTAGGTTTATTCCAGGGTACTTTATTATTATTTTGACAGATGTGAATGGAGTTATTCTGTGATTTTATCCTCAATACATTTGTTATTGGTATATAGGAAGGCTCCTGATCTCTCTCTCTCTCTCTCTCTCTCTCTCTCTCTCTCTCTCTCTCTCTCTCTCTCTCTCTCTCTCTCTGTGTGTGTGTGTGTTTGTATCATACTACTTTGCTAAACACATTTATCAACTCTAGAAGTTTTCTAGTAAAGTCTTTAGGGTCCCTTATGTATAGAGTCATATTATATGCAAATGACAGCAAGTCTTCTTTCCTATTTGTTTCCCTCTTATTTGTCTTATTGCTATAGCTAAGACTTCCCATACTGTATTAAATAAAAGTTGAGAAAAAGTGGGAAAAAAGATGGAGGACTTGGAACATTCCAACAACCAAGAGAGAGATGAACTAATTACAAATATGAGTAGGGATTTTGGTACTCTATGGAAAGATCAAATCTAAGAATTCTAGTCATAGAAGAATTTAAATCTAAAAGCAGAGTAAATATTGCCAACAAAATCATAGAAGAAAATTTTCCAAAATTAGAGGAATAAAGACAATATAAATACAGGAGGCATTTAGAACACTAAGTAGAGAAGACCAGAATAAAACCTCTCAATCCTATGATAGTTTAGTAAATACATAGGCCAAAAATATATTGAAATCAGTAATAGAGAAACACCTGGTCACCTATAAAAGCAAGTTTATCCAGGTAACAAAAGATTTCTTCACACAGACTTTCACAGCAAGAAAAGCTTAGAAGGAATGATGTGTTCCAAATTATGAAGGGGAACTTGCAGCCCAGACCACTATATCCAGCAAAGCTACCCATCATAATTGAAGAATAAAGAATTTTCCATGATTAAAGCAAGCTAAAGGAATACATGATCACTAATCCAGCTCAACAAAAAATATTTGCAGGAATAATTTGGACTGAAGAGGAGGACAGGCATCTAGACAGGAAAGAATAGAGCATACAAGTTGGTTCAAAACAAGAAAGGCATTGAAAAACCAAAGTACTATATAATAAGAATGACAAGAGCTACCACACATCTTTCAATGACTATGATTATTAATGGTATCAATTTCCAATCAATGGAAGTGGCATTAAAAGGCAAGATCCTTCTGTTTGTTGCCTCCATGAAATTTGCCTCTCTATAAAAGACAGATATTACTTTAAGGTGAAAGTATAGAAAGACAGCATTTAAAGCAAACAGGCTTAGTAAACAAGCAGGGCTTGCTGTCCTGATATCTAACAGGGTAGAGTTCAAACCAGCACTAGTCAGAAGAGTTAAAGATTACTTTATACTGACTCTGTGAACAATCCCACAAAAGGACATTATAATTCTGAACATATATGCACCAAACAGGAATGTACCCAGTTTCATCAAACAAATGCTACTAGTTGTAAAGTTCCAGACTCTCCTAAGCAAAAGTGTAGTGGGTGACTTCAAAACCCTATTCTCACCAACTGACAGGTAAACCCAGCCAGCCAAACAAACAAACAAACAAAAGAAAAGAAAACAGAAAAGCATCAGGATTAAATGACATAGAACAAATTTTCCTAACAGACATCTACGGAAATTCAAATGCTGCAGAATACACATTCATTTCAACAACACATGCAACTTTCTCTAAAACAGGTCATATATTAGGACACAAAGCAAATCTTAATGAACAAAGGGAAATTGAAATAACTCCTTGTATTCTATGTGAGCACATAGGATACATTATCTAATCATAGGCAAAAGGACTATAGAACATCATGAATTCATGGAAATTAAAGAATACATTATTGGGTGATGAATGGGTCATTAAAGAAATTAAGAAAGAAACCAAAAACTCCTAGAGTCAAAGGATAATGAAAAAATTTAACTAAACCTATAGAATACAATGCAGACATTCCCAAGAGGGAAATTTATAGCTTTAAGTGCCCATATTAATAATCCATTTTAACTAACAGGTGCTATTTGAAAGTTACTTTCCTGAGTTTCTAGGACAGAAAACAATGTGTAGGGAATGCACACTTGAACTCATTTCAAAAGAATTGTGTAGGAATTGGCCTATCCCAAGTAAACAGAGAAAATAAATAACCACTTTGATCGATGCAAAACAAAAATGAGAGATGTCAAAAATAAATGACTTGAAGGTACTTTCTGCTGTATTTATAATTTTTGGCAGAGTTACAGTGCCTTGAAGTTTTGTGTTTGCCATACTCGATTGGGATTTTTACATCTTGGGCTCTTTTATTTATTGAGATTTTTTTTTCATTCTGTTTTATATGTTTTATCAAATACATTCTCAGATGTGTAGCTCAGAAGATAAGTCTTCAGGGTCAAAGCTGAAGTTACCAAGTGTGACCTCTGTATTACTCTGAGAGTAGAGTATAAATAGCAGGAGTGACCCAAGCTGGTGGATTATGCATACTATCAGACTGTCCTAGTAGTGAGTTGGCAATGGTCCTTTTGGCTTTAATGATTACTGGTGGGTGAACAAGCAAGCCTGGTATGAAGTAGGCTAGGGTTTTTGTTAGTTAGAAGCAAGAAGCATATAGGGTGTGTTCAAAGGAGAACTAGAGTCCACTTTGAAAACAATGAAATTGGCAGAGGTATCTCAAAGAGGAAAGTGTGGGTACTGTTAGGCTTCTCAGATCTGAGAAGGTATTGAGGCTATGATAGATTGCAGTTATGGAGAACAAAGAGGAGAGAATAAGAAAGAAGGGATTTGGAAAAAAATGTTGGAAATTGAGGGAAAGTATGCCACTTGTTTTGGGAAAAGATATAAAGAGATCCCAGTAGCAGACTGGAAGGAGAAAAAGAGAAATATACCTAAAATCCAAATGAGCAATATACAAACAGAAACAAAACCATCATAAAATAATACACATAAGTGGATAATTTAATAAAGGCACTGTCAGGCATGGTGGTTCATGGACCTTCATCACTTGGGAGGCTGTTATAAGATTGCTGTGATGTCAAGGTCAAATCAGGTTACAGAGTGAGACCGATGTCTGCTTGTGTTATAGTGAGACCCTGTCTCAAATTAAATGGAACATAAAGGTTGAAAACAAACTTCTACCACATCTGCCAGGGGTCCAAGAGAACTTTCAGAGGAAGCGACATCATGCTCTTATGCTGCTTTTACTGGTAGCCTGACAACCAGCCCAAGGGTGATGTTGGCAGTCACTTATAATTATCAAAACCATGCAAGCAGAGATCTAGAAATTACAATGAACTCAACACTAAAACAGACTGCCAACTGGTCTTCCATGGCTCAGGAAACTTTCCAGAAGAGGGTGCAGAATGATTATAAGATCCACAAAGTGGGTAGGAATACTCTGAGACACAGTCCCCCATGAACCTGTAAGGACTGACTGAGGCCTTCATGACCCCAGAGTGACTGCCATAACTCACTAAGTAGAGCCCCCCAGGGTACCTGGAATTGGAGTGAGGGGAAAACAGTGCATACAGGTTAGGTATATATATATACATATATATATATATGTATATATATATAAATTATATATACAGGTTATATATATATGTTTACATATGATTAAAATAAAAATTACAGAAAAAAATATAATTAAAATAAAAATTACAGAAATATGTCAGACCTAATGATTCAGTATTTTTGCTCTGATGGGATTGGTTTTGAACTCCCTGAGATGTTGCTTTACCAACCTGCCTAACATTGGAAGTGTGATTAGCACGTCCCTTTCACACCTATATATCCATATTGGTGGCATGTATCAGCTCCAGTATAAATCTGCCCAGTTACCTATACTGAGTTGTGAGGCTTATTCCCTTTTTGGTACATGCTTGACTTCATTCACTCAGCTGGTTAGGCCCATAATTTCATTTCATAAATTAATTTGTGAGATTTTCTTCCAAAAGTCTATTGTTTCTTTCCTGTTATTGCACTGTGTTCAGTTTTCTTTAGTTTTTCAAACCTAGGTTCCAGAGTCACTGCCCCAAATTACAACATAATGCTTTTCACTTTACAGAGAATGATTAAATGACTTGGTTAAGGTTAAAAATATGTCATTCTGAATGTGACCTAGAAACCAATTCTTTTGATCATATCTTGTAGGTTCCGCTCCATGTGACTTGCCATCTTCTTGAGGCTAATTCAATGCCTTTCTTCTTATTCTCTAGAAGGACTGGGCCATCAATCAGTTTTCAGCAAAAATACAATTTAATATGTGGAATATGGTCTTTTACTTCGATACATCTTAGGCATTTTGTAGGGGATTTTTGCCACTGAATCTATTTTTTTTCTAAAATCACCATTTTCCAATATCACCAAATTCCCAATATCATAGAAGTATTCTACCTTTACTTGACTTTTTATTTTATTTTTCCCTTACTTGAGTAATTATTTGCCTCACGACTCATCTTTTGACATCAGTGATTTTCATCATTTTATATTTCTTTTAAAAATGCATTTCCTATTTTTATCTTCCATTTCTTATCAGATTTTCTACATATCTCATTAGCTATCTCCATTTATTCCAGTCTGCCCTGCACACCATGAAACTATTCATTTGAAATACACAATTTAATGTTTTGATTTTTTTTTCTGAAGAGTGTAAGATGAGTGGCAAGGGAGTAACAGAGATATAAAACATTTCCAAACTCAACTCTAGCAATGTGTGTGACAAAGGCTGTGATAATGATAATAATAATAATAATAAGTATGTTCCCATAGAAGTTAATATCCCTGACGTGGAATATGGCCGAGGTGGATGCGAGGTAGATAAAAGGACCTGGGAAGAAGCAGCGATTAGAAGTGGTATAACTGTATGGTTTTAATGACCTTTTCCAACAGAAGCATCTTGCCTCTAAAGCAGCCAAGCAATTCTGCCACCGTTCCACAATATTTCTAAAGTGCACTCAATCAGGTACTGCATATCGACTGGCACCTTGATACACTGTATCCTCAAACTGATAAAAAGATATGAGATACATAGCCAGATGCACTGTGTCTCGCTTTGCAAAGAGTGATGTGGGACCGTGGGAACAGGTGCATTAGAAATCTCAGGATAGGCTTCAGGGTTAAGGAGAAAGAAGGCAGAGAGACCACAGAATACACTCTTTTTTTTTTTTTACCAGAAAGAAGGGTGCATAGGAGTTTTTAATATCAGCAGAGCATCAGGAGAGACACGGGGTTTCTGGCAACTAACCACCCCATTGGTCAGCAGCCAGAGGCAGTGGCAGAGTCCAGCCCTGAGCAGCTCTACAAGGAACCTACAGGGAACCTACCTTAGCCACTCGGATGCAGAGCAGCAACAAGACCTTTCCTCTCATGAAGGACATACGCCTGCGGCCAGCCAGGGAGCACCAGAGAAGGGAAATCCCAGGATGCAGGTTCCTAGCACAAGACAGGGAACTGAAAGAATAGTCATCACAGTGCAACACTGGATGGGAGCATACTAGATATTGAGAATTAGCAGTTGAGACCAGTATCCTATTATTTAGCTTTATATCTGGACAATACTTTGCAGGCACAGATTATGCCAAGATTTTATGTTTGGAGAATACAAAGTGGCAGGAACTCCCCCTGTGAGAGTAAACAGGAAATAATGGATAAGGAAATTCTAGGGGAAATACCATCAAAAAAGGGAAAGGAAAAAATACTGTCATGAACATGTAAGAGTAAATGTCAGTAATGGGTTTATATCAGAATCCAAAGTAACTTCAATAAAACTACCTTTTTAGGGCTGGAGAGACGGTTTATCGGTTAAGGTGCTTGCCTCCAGTGCCTAAGGCCCGGGGTTCAATTCCCCCCGGGGTTCAATTCCCCAGTAGCCACATAAGCCAGACCCACAAGATGGTGGCCCTGGTCTCTCTCTCTCTCTCTCTCTCTCTCTCTCTCTCTCTCTCTCTCTCTCTCTCTCTGTATCTCTCTGCCTGAATATGAATAAAATGTTTTTAAAAACTACCATTTTATATAATATCCAAGAGGGATATATTCTTATGAAATAGAGAAAATATGTTAGAAGGTCGGGCAATAGGAATAAATTAAAAACTAGTTCCATAAGAAACTTTAGCTTAAAATGTAATAGCAGTGGAATAATAAAAGGTAGAAATGACAGAGTGAAAACTGAACTAAATTACACTTATCATTTACTAGGTAGATGAACTTTAGAGAATCTCCCAAAGGGAAAGAATAAGATGAATATAAATTAATGTAAGAGAAGATAAATTGCATAATGATAATATACTGTAGATGATTTTCTCTATTACCAAAGTAATCAATTATATGACAAATGATACATGATAGATAGGTAGATTGATAGGTAGATTACATTAACAAATGACTAAATAAACAAGTAGGAAAAAATTTGATATTTCAAGAGACAAAGGAAAAAGAGATTCATAATTGTCAGATTTCTCCGACAGGTAGGGCGGGAAAGGACCAGTCCAGCTGGTTCCTCCTTGGGGCTGAGCAGGACGGTGAGTGTCTACGACCCAGAGGATCGCAGAGTCGGGAGCCTGTAGAAGCAGGATCTTGCTTTATTGTAGCACATGTAGATATAGAGAGAGTAAAAAGCAGGAAGTAAAAGTGAGTATAGGGTGAGGTGACGAGAAAGAGGAAGGGCCAATGATGTTGCTTCACATGGGCTGTAATTTGGGTATGGGCAGTCTTAGGTCAGCTCATGCTGAGTCATCCATACGTGGAGGTGATGGATCAGAGACAGGTCACCAAACTCTAGTCAGGCTCGAGAAGCCACATCAGGCCTCATACAGGCCCAACACATAATGAAAACATCTTGGCAAATTTTTTGAGGTGCCAGAAATAGTCCTACTACCATCCAGCAAGTCATTTCAAAAGTTATAAAGTAAGATATACATTAAATGTAGATATACGTTTTCCTATGTGATGCTGTTAAAATATAATGAAATAACTCCTATGGTATTTATTTTAAAATATAGCAAGTGCTTACAAATAACAATACCTGATCAGCACATTGTGAACATGATAACTGCTGCTTCTGGGGCTGTTTATGAACAGTCGCTGATTTGAGGTTCATGTTCCTCTCAGCTGTATTTTGGACAGGTTTCTTCTGTATTTTTTAGTCATAGCCCTTTTTCTCTCAGAATACTTTAGAAAACTTGTAATTCAATTTTTGGTATTTTGTGTTGTAAATATTTTTAACTTCTTGCCAGTTCTACAATCAGTGACTGACTTTCTCAGGGATGCTGTCTCCCAGATTCTGTGGAACAGAGGAGCTCAAACACTCCACAGACCCCAGTTCTACCTCCATTCAGGCCAATGAGACAAAGTTTACCTTTCCTCTGAGTTAAGCCAATAGTAAACATAGATTGCCTGCAATCTTCACCTCACCCCAGCTCTTAAACAACGCCTTTTGCCTCAGCAGAGCTGATCTCTGACCTTCCTCCTCTCTTGCAGCGTCTCTTTTTGACAGCACATGGAGAGATGTTGATATTTAGGGTGTCAATTTGATGTGCTTGGAGATGTGCACTTAGGAGACCAACATCCAGTTGTGTCAGAGCGTATCCAGTGCATCCTGCTCTTGGTCTTCATCCTGAAGGTGTCCTTGCAGTGGCTCAAGCTTTGACATGACCTCTAACCTCTTAGGATCATTGTAAGTATACAATACAACCTTTTTATTCAAAGACAGTACGTTGTACAGTAGTAGGCTTCCAGAACTTGCTTTACCTGATTGAAGCTACATCCTTTGACCACTCCATCCTCATCTTTCCTCTTCAGCCTCCGGCAACTACTATTCTATGCTCTGCTTCTAGGGGTAGGGAAGATCATGGGGTATTCGTCCCCCTTTGTGTAGCTTACATCATTTAGAATAATGTTTGTCTGGTCCATTCATGTTGTCTCCAATAACAGGGTTTTTTTTTCTTTTCTATAGCATTAACTTATATTTCATTATCTATGCATCCATTTTCTTTGTGTGTCCATCTGCAAATGTACATTCAGATTATTTTCATACCTTGCCTATTGTGAATAATGTTTCATTTAATATGGGAATGTAGCGATTTTTTTCAGATCCTGATTTTATTTATTTATTTTTGCCACTTTTCCTTCCTTTTCCATCCCCTGGGGTGGTTCAGGATGATCTCCTACTGGAATCAGGTAGGTTTTGTTTTGTTTTTATAAGCCCTTTTTACATAAAATTTGTTCTGTTACATTACATATATTAGGTGTGGAAATATGTATAGAGTTGAGAAACTTACTGGGATAAAGAGCAAAGGTACATGCTTCTTAGCAAGGGGTCCCCTGGGGGCAGGTGGGAACCTGCTGAGGCCATCTTTGTTGATTGTCTCAGACCCTGTCTTTCCCCTTCTCCATCTAGCTTGGCTCTCTCATACTCTCTGTAAACTTTTTAAACAACTTTTTTATTACAATTTTTTAAGATAAGTTATAATTCACCAGTGTTCCCAGCATTGCCATTTTAACCAACACATTCATTCCAACCATAATTAAAGAAGACATAAATGAACAATGCATTCCAGTGAAATTTTATTCTCCAAACTACATAGTGGCTATAATTTGTCACTTCATGGTCTAGAGGAACATGATCATATCACTTGTCTTGACTTTTGATTTTGCTGTGCAGAAATTCACCCTCGACCTGATTTCTCACTTTGAGTTCAGTCATATTCACTTTTTTCTCTAAGAGATTGCTTTTAGAAGTTTTCTTTTTTAAGAAAAAACAGTGAAATGAAACAAAATGTAATGTATCTAAGTGTTTGCTTACCTTTGATTTCGTTGTAGGAATATTTTAAGTATACACAGAATAAAAGATGATTATATGAGTGCATCTCTTTCCTTGATCCTCTCATTTATCATACGTCAGCCCTTTGTTCTTCCCTTTGTATCTTTCTTTATATTCATAACAACTTAAGCATTTTTGTACTCTCTGAATCTGTAAATTTATTTCTTTTCTCTGTCTTGGAAGAATTCCAACTGTTATCTCTTTAAATAGAGTTTTTCTTTGACTTTTCTCAGTCTTTCCTTTGAAATAGACAATTACTTTGTAATCTTCCTTATCTTTTCCAGTGTAATGTGTCCTGGCTTCATCTGAGTCTAATCTACAGTTCAGCTGTTACTGAGTTTCTCCTTTCAATTAGTCTTAGTCTAGTACTTTTTCTCTTCTACTTCCTCCTCCTTTTCCATTATTTTTAAGGTATTTGAGTTTGAACCTAGGGCCTCCAGTTTCTATTTTTTTTAATTTTCTAAAATAAGCATGTTCAAAGTTAATTGTTGATAGACTTTGATCTATAAAATAGTTGTTGGAATCTCAGTTTGTAAAGATACATTCCTTGGAATTGGATTCTGATAACACAGTGTAGGCATCTCCCATATCTCCTCAAAAGCATGGTTTCCTCATCCATAAAACTATCAGCACCTGTTTTATAATGTTCACAATTAAATGAGTAAATATATACAGAAAGCATTGAAGATAGTGCTAGGCACAAAACTAGCATTGCTTTGTTAAAATGATATGTGAAATATGAGATACTGTTTTTTTTGTCATTGAGACAAAATAGCTGGCAGGAATAACAGAGTAAAAAGATGGTTTATTTTAGCTCGCCTTTGCATGGTAGGAAGGTACTGTTACTGGGGCTGGTTTAATTCAAAGCGGTGTTTGCTGGCTGTGTGACTTGTTATGTTTTAGTGGGTGATGAAACAGACACTTGAGTCAGAACCAGGATGGTTATAATCCTCTAGGCCTGCCTGAATGATTGTACTTGTGCCAGCTAGGGCCCAGATCCAGAATATTTCACAGCCTCCAAAACAGCATTACCAGCTGGGGACTGAGTGTTCAAACACATGAGCCTATGAGAGCCATTTAAAATTTTGTATCCTCTTTTATTTAAATAAATTGATCATTACTATCTTACACTGCTTTGATCATTTCAATAGCTGGAACCTATAATTCTAGGATTTATTTGTGCTAACTTTTATTAATGTTATCTTGCTCTCTAATAAATCTTTGAAATTATGTTCCTGACAAATTTCAGATTCTAACAGTATTGTCACCTGATTTGAAGATGTATTTCTGCAATTGTTGTGGACTCACTGTGATTCTCAGTAGACAGAATCCTACTTCCAGTCAATACTCCTCCTCAGGACAACCAATCTGAGGGCAGATGTGATTATAAAGTCTCTCTATACAGTATGCTTGAGGCAGAGACAAATATTCTTCCCTGTTTCTTGTTAGAAAATTCTATTCTCACTTACTCCATTAAAAATGCAGCCTGTGTTGCTGGGGATAATGGTCACAAACAGAGTGAATAAGCAGGGGACCCTGCACATTAGTCAAGCAAGAAGTACACACGTGTAATAGTGTCATACAAACTTTGTGGGTAACCAACTCTTCTCTGATTGGACATGAGGCCCCACTCAGTGTGGGAGAACTCATATCTGGTACTAGAAACCAAGTCAGGATCCCATGACCAGGAAAACTCATAGACTCCAGAAAGAAAGCTCCACTGCTCTCTGAATAAGAGTGGGCTTATACACCAAAACTCTCAAATAACTATGAATGTCCCCTTAAATCCTAACTGCTCTCACTCTTGTTAGGAGAATCTGTTTTATTATACATATATCAGAGGAAACATGGCAAGAAAAGATAGCCACCTGCATATCATAAGACATGCCTCGTCTACCACATTGCCAGGACCCAAGAGAAATTTCAGAGGGAGCTACCACAAGAGTGACAGCCATCTCCAGGGAAAGCCAACAGATGCTTGTCAATTTCAACACATCAAATCAGAAATGCAGAGTCTACAGAGAACTCAACAGTATGCCAGGCCGATAACAGACCCACCGAGGCTCAGGGACAATTGTGGAAAGTGGGTTGGAAGATTTTAACAACCATAGAGTGGGTAGAAATATCCTGAGGCACAGTCCCATCCCCTATCCATGCAAAACCCCAAATAAGACCTTATTTCCCTAACAGTGAACACCAATAACCCTACTGAGGAGAGCCCTCGAGGAAAGTGGAACTGGGAGAAAGGGGATATACATCTACAACCTTTGTAAAAAAAAATGAAAATATATAAATCTAAAAATTTTTAAATGACCTAGCTTTCTAACAGGGTCACTGTGTCTTATCTTCTAAGGTTCATAGGACAAACCCCCTCTTTTGACAACACTGGGAACTTTAGAACCTAGCTTTGAAGTTTCCTATACATTTATAAAACTGCCTAAGGAGCCATGGCTCCAAGACCAGTTTATCTTTTCAGTTTCTGCTCATTCTTATAGGTTCAGTGAGATGTTAATTTAACTTTATTTTAATGTATAACGTACAATAAAAGTTGTCATGACTTGAATCTAACAATGACAATGTTATCAAAAGTTGAGGTCCAATTAACTTGTTTTCTTTAGCAAGTGCATGTTTATGTGCTTGGAACCATATTTTCCTTAATATAACCAGAAAGTTTAGTGGCTTGCATCTATTCTTCAATAACTTAGTCAAGTTTAAACAATATTAAGGGATTCACTCTGACAAAATATAATAAAACCAGAGTTTATTCTTCTATATCTCTTGGCTATCTTTGATTATTTGTCAGCAATTTTCAAGGTGTGGCCCCCAGATTTCTGAAGTTCCCAAACCCTCTCAGATGGTCTGTGAGGTCAAAAGAACTTTTGCAAAATTATAGCTTATTTGTGCTTTTCACCATATTAACATTTTCACTGATGATACAAAAGCAAAACCTACTGGTGTCTTAGCATGAATTTAGGTATGACACCAAGTTGCAAGAGTAATTATTACATTTTTCAGGAAAGTGAAAAAGAAGTAGTCAGTAAAAACCATTGGTTTCACTCAAGAATGCTGATAGTGAAGCAGTAAATATTATTAAATGTTTAAAATCTTGACCTGGGATTCTACATTAAATTAAATATTAAATTAAAATTTCTTTATGATGAAATGGGGGACTGGAATAATATATTTGTGCTACAAACCAAAGTATTATATTATGGTAGTTGTGTAGAAGAAAAGGTCTTGTGTACATTTGTTGAAAGTAGAATCAATAATTGTTTTACAGACTCTATAATTTTACATGAAAAATGACAAACTGATTATTCAAACTTGGCTCTTTAGCAGACATTTTCTCAAATATGAACAAGTGAAACTGTCAGTTCAAGGAACAATCCTGACAGTATTTGTTGCCACATATAAAATGAGCTGTCAAGTAAAAATTTGAATTTCATGAAATTTGTACCAAATTCTCAAGCATTTAATGGCTTTTTAGAAAAAAAATCACTGGTGATATTAATATATTAAAGAATGAGTTTTAAAACATACTGAATAATAAAACACTTCAAAATTTCAAAGATTTTAGTGGTAATTCAGTGAATCAACATTTTTAAGTGAAAATTCATTATTGTAATTCATGCACATGAGGTAGACTCAATATGCAAAACAGATCCATGGATTATAACCCAAAAACTTTGTTGATAAGGATTCCAACTTTACATTTTAGTGGCCTCCAAGCTAATACTCTTTGTTGACTTTGTGTGTAGGTTCAAAGAACAAACTTCACATTTATCTCAAGCTGCCACCAACATAAAAAGCCACATGTTATAACACTAGAGACCCTAATCCCAGAACACCTAGGGAGGCAGAGATAGGGGAGGCACCAAGGCCAGTTAGCCTCAAAAACACAGTGTGAATAAGGAAATGAGAATTCCTGCCTCAGGTGGAAGGTGAAGACTGACATCCAAAGTTGACCTCCCACCTCTACACACACACACACACACACACACACACACACACACACACACATCAACATGAACACACATACATGCACATTTGTTAAATTTGTTTCATGAGTGTGATGTGCCTGCCAAGTTGCCTTCTAAACACTGTGCTTATGCCCATGGATCATGGTTGCTGGCAGACTCAGTCATGGGAAGAAGCTTCTTCTGTTTTTCCATGGGAAGTGTACTGCCTGTAACTCCTGAAGTCAAGCTCCTGAGATTATATGAGTGTTGCTGTAGCATGATGCCCCACTCACACAAAATCTTTTCTCTTTATCAATTGTATATGTGTAAGGCTTGATTTTCTTCAAATACTTCATCCAAAATAAAATACTCTAACAATCCATTGAGTAAGCAGATATTATATGTGTGTGTGTGTACACATACACACTACTTTTTACTTCAATTACTGGTGTATTGAATAAAACAATTTTTGTAATAAAAAGTTTTGCTCATATTATGTGATGGATTTGTTTTAAATGAATTAATAAGTATTTTAGATTTTCTCAGTTTTCATCTCTAATATCATTACACTACTTGATTAATATATTTTTGTAGTAAACTTTGAAATCAGAAAGTATGAGCCCTTGTTGCATGTAACTTATCCTGGGGAGAATACATTCATTTGAGATAGGGCATGGACAACAGACAAAAGTATGACTGCACCAAAATCCAACTTGGTAAACCAATGAGCTTTTTTGTCAGAATTCTTTACAAAGAATAAGTGAGCCGTTCCTTTCAGAAGCCTGGACCACTCACTGAAAAGTCCACCCAGCCTAAGTGATGCCTCACAGAAGCTGCATCCCTGGAGCTCACTAAATGACTTGCAAGATAGCCCAGCAGGTAGGAGAGTGTCTTCTGCAATCATTTAATGGTTGTAGAACCTTTGGTGCGTGGGGGGGGGGGGGGGAGGACGTTGTCAATGTTAGAAGTTTCAGAAACTTCCTGAGACTTGTGTCTACTATCAGAGTCTGGTTCAATTTGGAACTTCCCTAAAGAGCCTTGCTCCAGGATTGGAATATTTCAATTCATAAGAACTTGATATCCAGCACTCTACCACTTCCTCCAGCACTTACATTCTTTCCACCTCCTCTTCTGAGATGCCACATGATCATTAGAGGAAGGCGATACAGATGTCCATCCATAGGTAAGCATTGGGCCATCATGCTACAGCAACAGTCACATAAATTCAGAAGCTTGACCTCAGGAGTTTTGAGTCTCTAAAGTAGACTTCCCATGGAAAAACAAAGGAAGCTTCTTCCCATGACTGAGTCTGCCAGCAACCATGATCCATGGGAATAAGCACAATGTTTAGAAGGCAACTTGGCAGGCACATCACACCCATTTAACAAAACAATGTAGTTGCTTCTTCCTTGGAGCTATAGCCTCCCCACACACTGGTGTAGACTAGGTTTCCAGTATCAGACATTAACTCCTACTGGTGAAGTCCTTGCATCCAATCAGAAATGTATTCATTGTATCTAAAATAATTGTGTCACTATCGAACCAGTGGACACATCTTGCCTCGTATATCTATTGTGTAGCACACAGGGCCCACAGCTTAGTGATGGTTCCCCTAGCAGTCTTCCTAGAGCCTTCAGTTATTTGAAAGACACCAGTAGGATGGGAGGTTCCAGTTCATTCCCCACCTGATGCCTTCATGTCCTCTAACCAAGTCATGAGGTGTCTTCAGCAATAGCATCTTACCATCTAGTTCTGTATTACAAATTACAGCAGTGGCAATATCCTTCATTGTTTCTGGGGTCTCTGCACCTTACTGATCAACAACTTATAGGGAAATAGCTTACCTCTTGCACTGAAATTTTCTTATAATTGCAATATGTCTTCTGGACATTCTTTTTTCTATCACACAGAGTTCCTTCTGCATTTAAAATTTTTAATTGCTGTTTTAGCAACCCACTTTTTTCTCTTAATTAACCCAGTCCCAATAGGGTTGTAAGGCAGATGAAAGTATCCCTAGTCGTGGCTGGCTTCAGCCTATTTTTGGACATTAGTATTTGTGAAATGAGTGTCCTTGTCAATATCAATTCTCTCCTGGCGCTCACACATAATACTGAGTTGGGTGCAACGATTGATAGTGGCTTCGCCTACTGCTCACATGTATGGGAATTGCTTGCAATAGGAGTGCATCAATGTTCACACAGAAGGGGGCATGTTTGTAGCCCTGGCAGGAATTGACCCTTTGAAGTCCACTTGCCATTAGGGAAGGTTGACCACTGTGTTGGTCACATCATAGCATTAGTCTGCTTTGGCCATCACTGGGAGCAAGTCTCACCTGACTAATGGGATGTGTGTAGTACGTTATAATATTTCTCAGGAATGCCAGAGACTTTGGCTGTTTTCTGTTTGCTTTCCTGTGGCCAGACTTTATATAAACCAGTGAGAAGTCATTTCACTTGAAGGCAGATAGCCTTGCCCTTTGGTAAGAACATCTGCCTCTTGATTTTCAGGACTCAAGGAGTGATGGGATTCCACAGGGCCAACTACCAAGCTCTACTATTCATTTCCTTCTATATTTTTTCACCCTGCTCCCTGCTCCACCCCAGCCCAGTGGCCAACCCAGCATTTGACAGTTCTCCTTTTCCGATTGGGCCATCTATAAAGTCAGGCCTCTGCATGCTGCCCAACTGTCAGTCCACATTGGTATGGGCCAAGGCTCATAGGCTGTTAAGGAGGCTTTTACAGGGTGTAATTGGCATGCGATCTCATTTTAATCCTACCTTAAAATATTATTTTTAATCACTAGAAATTACAGCCTGATGGAATCCTGAAGCAAAAGATGACTTGAGCAGAAATGAAGTCTGAAAAGATTGTTACAATTGGAAGGAATTTGTGTCTGTGAACAAACTCCAAGTTATGAGACATCATGATGAATACAAAGAACTGCAAAGCCTGTCTCTCTGGCCAGCAGGAGACCTGGCTCAATCGAGGAAAGGTGAGTGCGGCGGCTGGACAATCACACGCAGCCGGGAGAAGTGTCCAAGCAGATCTCAAAACTTTATTTTCACATCCAACCTTATATACAATCTAGGGATGGGTTGCATTGCTTTATCTCTTATGCACAAAGGGGGCTCAGTAAACAGGAACACAGGTACAGGGAAACTCAGCCAGCAGGAGTAAAACCTATTAGCACTTGTAAACAGGATTTAGGGCTGTCAGCCATCCCCCCTGTCTCCTGGGGGGCACAGGTGTGCTAGGAACAAAGGCATGAGCTACCATGCTGGGGCTCTCATCCGGATACATATTAAAACTTAGCTCTCAGATATACAGCCAGGCTGAGTCCTACAGTACATGTAGCCCTCAATGCACTGAAATGCTATGGTCTGTTTGTATTTGCTTAGCATAGTATCTGGAACATGCCATTGTTCAATGAACTTAAAACGGGGTGCACATTTTTTCTTTTTCTTTTTAAATGCATTAGCAACATCCATGCATATATATGAGATGCACTCTGATCTTAAGCCCTTCTACCTTCCTTTGTCCACCCTTCATTGTACCCCCTTCACTGAGCTCCCTCTTCATTCCAACGGGTCCTTCTATGTTGATGTCACTTTGTGTCCCCCCTGCCATCATCCATGAAAACATGTGTGCAGGTAACATCAGCTGCCATGAGGTCATTAATAAAAATGCCTCTTTGTTTGGAAGACAGCATTCCAAGGCTCTCCTCTATATACTTCTGCTCCTACATCCTTTCTGCCACATCTTCCAAAATGGTCCCTTGAGACTTGGAGGGTGTGATAGGGTGAGGTGTCTTACTTAGTACTGAATACTCCTCTGTCACTTCTCAGCACTTTGGCAATTTTTGAGTTTCCCCAGTGGTCACCAACCTCTGAGAAGAGTAGCTTTGCTAACCAAAAGTGACAGAACACTAATATTCAGGCAAAAACACAATTATTTAAAGGACAATTATATATATTCATTTAGCCAAACAATAGTAGGAGCTTTCTCCCTGGGGTCTTATGATCTACCCAGCCGTAGATTTTGTTGTTGTTGTTTTTAAATTAATTAAAGATATTGGCATGTATGTAACATACTTGATCAAAATTCCCTCCCACCACCCTACATCTGCTTAACCCCCTCTTCTTTTGAACTCGTCCCTCTTCTAGTTTTTCTATCATTTTTTGACCCCTCTATCATTCATGAAAGCATAGTTGATGGGCCTATTATGCAGGTCTTGAGTGTATACATTCTTAAATGTAGGAGGCACACATGGCAACTGGAAAGATTTCACTAAGCAACAAGGTGATGTGGGCTTTGGTCAGCATAGTGGCACTGAAAATAGGTGGAAAAGGTCCAGAATGTGCTGTCCCATACAGTGGACATGGTGGCAGAACGGGTGCTGAGTGAAAGCACATTTAAGCTGAGTTCTGAAGGTAGACCATTGTTCCTTTTGTTCATAAGGATTTGTGGTTGAATGTGAAATAATCAAGTTTATTATCCCTGAAGTAAAATGCAATTAGAAGAGAAGCACGGAAAGTTAATGGCTGGGTAAATTATTAAGGGAATGGAAAAGAATTTGAAGTCCATTTCTGAGGCAGACAGCTGAACTGATTCCCTGTCTACTGACCTCCCTTCCAAGAGCTCAGACTGCACTGCCTGGAACCAGCATTCCTTTCTTGTGTCTATTCATCTGCACCTATCATGTAATGTGAAAACTGTCAATTTTTTCTTTGATGTAAGAAGGCAAAAATCATTTTAGAAAATAGGTTTTCTCAAGAAATTCAGAAAATAGCATTAATCTTTCATAGACTAGTGCAAAACAAAGTCACCACTACCTCAATTTTTTTTCTTCAAAGAAAGAAATGTGAAAAATTATTCAAGGTGACAGCAAGCACCTTAAACTTCTTGTATGCTATGAAAATGTTTCCTGGAGTGACCTTGAATCAAAACAAAAACAAAAAAGCAGTTGTAATATATTAGAGCCACTGTAAAATGTCTATGAAAAAGGAAAATGAACTTTTGTAATGCACCATTTACAAATCAGATGCTACAGAAGAGAATGTTGTTTTTGCTTTTAAGAGAGCTCCCAACAATAAAATGGAAAAATGTCTCTATTGTACTAAGGATTACTTGATTACTTCATTACTAGGCAGATCTTAGCAAAATTAAAGAGATATTTAAATTTAACAAATGGGTACGTTATATTTTTCCGTGGTAGTCATTAATATTTTAGTGCATAGTCTTGAAATTACATCATTTTAAAAAATAAGATCATTATATTTAGCTTACTTTAATAGATGTTACATCTAAGTAATTTTATCTTGGAAGGGCCTGGCAAAATTTCCTTTTGTGACAGTTTTCCGTAAACGTGTCCCCCTCTATCCACCAAGGAAGCAGTTCTTGGAGGTGTCCCTTTTCCTAACCTTTTATGTTGATGATGTCTACCTTTTTTTATATCCCTTGTTTTACTTTTATTTTGATTCCCCCTTTTTCCCTTTTGGCTTCCGATTGTAATAAACAGAAGTTGGACCTCAGAGCAGCTGTCTTAAGCTCTTAGTTGGTTTAGCCGCCAATTTTTGTAAGTTAGTATTTTTTTTCTAATTGTCTCCTTGAGCCCTTGAAGAAAGGCAACTGGCAGTTTTATTCAATTGCCCTGTGTTAAGTGGAGACCTTGAGGCTGTATTAGAAGCTGAATGTCCCACCAGAAACAACAAGGAGAAAGAAGGTGGAGGGATACAGAGTCAGATTGTGCGGAGTTCTGGCTTCTACCTTCCATATGAAAAGAGGCGCCAGTATGGTTTATGGGGAAGCATTGGGAAATATGTCTGTTTCTGGTATTTGGCTTAAGGAGAGCTCTGTCCTAAGTCAAAGCCAGTTGAGTACATTAATATGTGTCTTTTCTATTGTTTAGTCCATGATTGAGAGCTAGCACATATAGTTGGCTTTTATAGAAAAAACAAAACTGGCATCCACATTTATTTATTTATTTATTTATTTATTTATTTATTTATCTATAGAACTTAGTTTCTCATCCTTTATAGAATTAAGAGAAATTGTACCAAATTGACTGAACTTTTATCTAATAATAGAAAACATTCATTTTAGTATTAGAAGAAATAGACATTTCTTTGTATGTGACACCTCTATGAATGTAATCTTAAGAAAACTGACAAACTATATTTTTAACAATTCTTATCAGCACATATTTATAGATTTTATAATCATGGATATAAGATATCTCCTGTTAATAATTTTATGATGCACATTTTGAAAGAGTATAGGCAAAACATAATAATCTCTGAGATAAGTTATACTTAACACATTTACCATATCTGAGAATGATTTGTTGTTACCTTTAAACTCTTTGAATATATTTGACAAATCACCCTTGGTAGAATTTTCAAAACTGATTGATGTTAACCTGAAAAAAGATAAGTCTGTAGCATAGTTAGTAGAAGGAACAGAACATTGTACAATCAGAAAAGTGCCCTTGAATAACCCAGAAGGGGGAATCTTTTTATTAATCCAAACATATCTGTCATCCCTCTGCCTCAGCTCTGTAAAAGTAGCATATGTATCACGAGGCTCAACTCATTTTGAATCAATGTTTTATAGAGAGAAAAAGCTTTACAAATTGACTAGAAATCAAATTAATTGAATTTAACCTTAAGAAAATTCTGCACCTATTTTTTCTTATTTCTTAAAAATTTCGGGCTGGAGAGATTGCTCAGTGGTTAAGGCACTTGCCTCCAGTGCCTAAGGCCCTGAGTTCAATTCCCCAGGTCCCACATAAGCCAGACCCACAAGGTGGTGGCCCTGGTGCTCGCTCGCTCTCTCTCTCTCTCTCTCTCTCTCTCTCTCTCTCTCTCTCTCTCTCTGCTTGAAAAATGAATAATTTTAAAAATTTAAAAATTCCTTTTTAGCTGGTCTGTTAGTGAACACATCTTCAGGGCAGAGAAGGAAGGCCTTCATCTTTTGGCCCCCTGATGTTAGCAGCCATAAAGCTACCTGGCCAATCTCAGTCACCAGGCGTTGGGGAGGGGCCTGAAAGCCACACCATATTGAGGTATCCAGACCTCAGGGCAGGGCAGGTATGCTGCTCAGGGCAGGGCAGGACAGGCAAGTTGGAAAAGATAATAGTTTTCTTAGTATGTACCTAGGCAAAAAGGCAAAAAAAAAAAAAAAGGGCTGGAGAGATGGCTCAGCGGTTAAGGCACTTGCCTCCAGTGCCTAAGGCCCCGGGTTCAATTCCCCAGGTCCCACATAAGCCAGATCCACAAGGTGGTGGCCCTGGTGCGCTCTCTCTCTCTCTCTCTCTCTCTCTCTCTCTCTCTCTCTCTCTCTCTCTCTCTCTCTCTTTCTCTGCTTGAAAATGAATAAATAAAATATTTTTTAAAAACCCACACTATCCAACAAAGAGGCAAAAACCCAAATTATCCAGCAAAAAAGGCAAAACCCAAACTATTTAGCTGCTTGTTTCTTTTCAAGCAAAAGGCTGTTGATACCCCCTGGGAGGAAGCCCTCTAACTTGTTTGAGTGCTCTCTGGCTGCCCATTGTCCCCAAACACAGGGGGCTGGATTTGGATTCCAGAGAAGGGGAAAAACCTTTTTTATTCCTTTTCTGTTCCCAAAAAGCTATGAAAATTATAATAAAATGTTATAAAAAGATCTTCTGGAATATGTTATTTCCCGGTCAATGCACCAATTAATGTAGTGGAGTGAGCTGAGGATTAGAATTTAGATAATGTCCACTAGAAATTTTAATGCACCCAAAAGTTTAAGGAGTACCCGAATTCTTGTCTAAAATTTAAAGAATTAAAATCATAGACAACAAGATATTAAGGTATAGTGGGAGACTTTATTATTTAAGGGAACATGGGGAGTTACAGAGTTCTCCAGCCACCAGTTTGGGGAGAATATTTGGGAGAGATTTTAATAAATCTGTGCTGCTCAGCCAAGCAAGCAGAAGAAGAAAAGGTATCAGAGGGAGAGATTCATGTGGAAAAGAATCCTGAACCTTACCTGGAAAAAATGAAAAGTCCTCCTTCTAGGACACCATGTGGAAAAAGAAGATTGGCTTTTGTTCTAGGGAAGCTTTTTAAGAGTTCCCCCAGGTAAGTCAGAGATACAGCTGATTGGTCTATACCTGACCAATCAGTTTTTGCATCTAGGTTTGAACTCTTGCTAGAGACACCTCCCATTCAAGGGGAGGAGGTCTATGGAGCTTGCCTGAACTGTCACACAGTAATATCAATTTTAGTAATACCAATTTTAATAATATCAATTTTAGCATAGCTATGTGTTGGTAGCCCAGCAGGTTAGGGAACACAGCAAGAACAAGAATCACAGCCCAATGTGTGAAGCTTTTAGATTGCACCAGGCACTTCTGTATGGGTTTTCCATAAATTCACTTCCTTAAACTTATCTTTTTAAGGAAGCAAAGGTTTTTTTTTTTTTTTAATTTTTATAATCCCAAAGGGTACAGCCAATTGTGGTGAGAAAGCATGACAGGAACAGAAAATTTATGTCACATCAGCAAACAGGAAGTAGAACAAAGCAATGAATACTAAATGTTCAGCCACCTTTCACCTTTTTTAAAAATAACTTTTATTAACAAACTTATACACAATGTACCAGGTAGTGATCTTCTTTTACTAACCCCTCTGTCCTCCCTCATCTATTCTCCCATCCATAGAAACCTTCTTTCTAACAAGGCCCTCTTCTATTTTGATGTCAGTTTTTCTCTCATATTATGCAGCTCTTGTGCAGGTAGCAACAGCCTGTGAGATCATAACTGCAACTGCCATTTTATGTCTGGCAGACAGCATTCCAAAGCACATCACCCTTTGGCACTCACATGCTTTCCACACTCTCTTCCACAATGGTGTTTTTTTATATATATTTTTAGAAACTATAATCTAAAATATTTTAACCAATTTCTAATAAGGCTAAACTTTTTAATATTAATTCCTGTTGCAGGTATCTTCTCATTGCTAGGACAAAACACCTGACCAAAAGCAGCTTAGAAAAGAAAAGGATTTATTTCAGAATTATAATGTCAAGGGGACGCTTTCTAAGTGAGACCACCCCCCCCCCCAAAAAAAGGGGCAGTTTTACTATTATGGAGAAATCTGGCTCACTTAATCATATGTCCATAACAAAGAGAACTGGAGAATTAAGCAGGAAGCTTAATCAAAAAAACCTGAGGCAATTGGTGGGGGGAGGGATTTCCATTCAAACCACTAGAGTTCATTATCTTATGCAGACTTATTTACTATTAATTCCGCACAATTTTTATTGAATATTCATTTAAGTTAACTGGTGAGCCAGATAAGCACTTCATCTATGCTTTTTATTGTCTTTTTGTTTTGCAATTATTTACATTTTTGAAGAAGAAACCTGTCTGTATTTTGTTTGTACTGGACTCTACAAACTACATAACCTCTCCTTGATGGAGAGCTAACCCATTTTCATGGGGCCAATGGGGTCTCTTCATGTTTTATGTTTGTTTAACCAAAAAGAGTGAGATACTGGCAAGAGATTTTAAAAAGGTCGGATGAAGGTAAAAGCAGGGTGTTGATTATATATGTCATAGTCTGTGTCCTGGTTCCTCTACTGCTGTTAACTTTTCTAGGCTTGGTATCTGCTCCTCTATTTCTGCTCTTCAGAGTGGCTTTCTATGGAAAATCCCCTATTACTTGACTAGAATATTAGTCTCCTTTAAATCTTGTCCATTTACCCTTCCTAAGACCTCCTTTCTTAAATCTTCCTCAAATTACCCATTTTGCTTGTGTGATCCATTTCCTCCAGGTACTTGCCTGTTACATACAGTTATTTTTAAAATATGCATAGTAATTAGAAAAAACAAACAAGTTGGAGCTGGAAAAAATATGGGTTGTTAGAAAGGCAAACTGGACTATTTCCCTTCAGCCTCACAGATTTTCTGATATCATAACAGTAGAGATCAACTTGGGACAGTGAGGGCTGAAAACCAGAATCACTGTCACATCAACAGACTGAGCAGCAGCATCTCTAGGACTCTGCTGCAGATGTCTCTCTCCATAAAGTTTAAATCAGCTTATAAACCTACCAGCTATGAAATTGCATGCCGGTTTCATTTACTTTTCACTGGGTTTTATAATCCGTCCCATCTCATCTCTGATCCTGAAGGAAAGGTTACAGAATTGGTTTGGAGTGACCTCTGACCACGGGAAGTGAGAGTAAGTAATGCAGTGATGATGCAATCTATAAAATGATAGTCAGTTTATGTCTTTAACTCCTTACAGCTATTAGGTCAATCTCTGATACCTTCTAGGCAAGATCTAGAGGTTTAGAATAAAGATCTTAGTTATATAAAAAAAAATCTAGACATTAAACATAAATGTGGTTATTAAGGGTACATGAAGTATTAGCATTCACTCTACATGACATTTTCAACTTCCAAATTTTAAGGTTCTGGTTTCTGATATTAAGATGCTTATTTTAAATCACTATGATATTTTCTCTGCTAAGGAGAATTAAAGAGATATTCTTTAACGTACAATTTTATTATGCTAAAATTTGTTGGTATCTTTATCTTTTTATTATAAGTTTTTTTATAGGCAGAAATGCTAACCTCCTAGAAATACTTCCACTAAGCATTAAATAACAACTGTAAAATAAGAATCCAAATTTTGGAAAGGGATACTTTGCATTTATCAAAATAGTACAAAAGCGTTAGTTCACTAATGTTTATTTAAATTGTGGATGAAGAATTCTAATTAGGTGGTGATAGATTATTGAAAAGAGAGCTGTAAAGATTCATCCTAAAGGAAAATTAGAAACAGTCACATGTAGAGCTTCAACCACTAAGCTTTCATCTTGTTCTGTACTATTCTGCTTCAAGTCTCTATTAAAGAAAATTATATGAATGGAAAGAAGCTTATCTCTCCTTTCTATCTATTCTCACTCCTTTGGTTATTTTTCTCAAGCTTATAGATTTAAAATACTTTAGGTATTTTTTTACACACAATAAGAAAGAGAGAAGAAGGGAGGGAGGGAGAGAAAATGGGCATGCAAATTTTATTCACTGCATATGAACTCCATATGCATGCACTTCTTTGTGTATCTGGCTTTATGTTGGTGCTGGGAATGAAGCCCTGGCTGTTAGGTCTTTTAATCACTAAGCCATCTCCCCAGACCAAGTGTATGGTTTTAAATGCAAGCTGTATACAATTTTCATCCCCAGCCCATTTTGTTCTTCATGGATATTAAATTGAATCCCTAGAACTGGGCTGTGCACTCCAAGCTCCAGAGCTGGGTGCATGCATACGTACTCCTAATGGCTATTAATCACGTCCAACCCTGGGTCCTACTTACTATTTCCTTCTCAAGTTCTGTGTCCAGTTTGTTGGGAAATCCTACTGACATTACTTCGAAATCTATGAAGCACTTCAATTGCTGCTCCTTTGGCTTCGACTATCATTACACATCTCCCAAACAATGACAATAGCCTTTTATCTATTTTATATCTAGTGTCTGTGTGTGGAATGTGTTTCTTCTTTGTTGCTTTTACCACGGTAATAAAAATAACCATCAGAAATATAAAGCAGTTTGTAGAACTCTGCTACTCAAATCCTGATACATTTCTGATTTCAGAGTAAAAGGTAATGTCTATGACATTTTGTACTGACAGCTTCTCTGATCCCATCTTATTATCTCACTGACCAGATGCATTAAACCATACATATTCTTTTTCTGCTATGTCCCTTCCCACTCGCAAACCTCTTCATCTAGCTCCCATTTTCCTTATCTGAGAGTACCTACCACCTTTTAACACATAGTGTAACTTACTTATCATTGGGTTTATTATTTGTGATCTATAGTTCAATGTTAAAATGTAAGCCTTGGGCCCTGAGCAAAGTAGACTAGCCCACAGGTTCGCAATCACCCATGCACTATAGGCTTACAATCTGGCCCCCTACCGTGCCAAGACTGTGTGTGCACCTACCTTAGGAACTGCAGTTTAGGCCACACAGAACCCAGATAAATGCTTCCTCTGCACTCAGTTCCATGCCCCTGTGCACACAGGACTGCCTGCCCATAGTGACCCTCAGCTCCATGGCTAGCAGAGCCCCGTGAGATCACACCTATGCCCTGCTGAGGCAAGCAGCTAGACCACCTTCCCACATCTTCCCCTGAGCAAGGTAGACCAGCGTACTCAACATAGGCTCCAGTAGAACTGCTGTTGCTACATTATTGGCAAGACAAAGGGATTATCACCTGATAGGTAAGCACTAACACAGAATAAATAGCACAAGAAAACAAGGCACATATCCCCACCAAGTCCCATAGTGGAAGCCTGCAATGAAAACTACTTAGAGAAACTCCAAAGAATTCTGAAATGCAATGATGCTAAACATATTCAATAAACTTAATGAGGCCATAAACAAATTGTTAAATGAAATGGAAAAGAAAAAATAAAAACAACTTAGCAGACAACTGAATGAAGTGGAACTGAATCAACAAAAAGAACTCAATAGATGGATGAATGAAATGTTTGTTGTTGCTCTGTTCAAAATAGCTAGGAAATGCAATCATCCCAGATGCCCATCACCTGTGAAATGGATAATGAAGATGTGGCACACATGCACAATGGAATTCTAATCAGCAGTGGGGCAAAATGAAATTTGCAGGAACATTGATGAATCTGGAAGGAAAATTACAGTGAGGTTACACAATTGTCACATGCTCTCTCTCTCTCTCTCTCATATGCAGATGTTGAACTATAATAGTTTGATTTGTTTGTTATTTGGAGTAAGCATCAGTGGTATTGTTAAGGGAGCTAGAATGAAGCTTGGGAAGCAGAGAAGGAAGAAGGGATCAGAGGAGCACATAGTAGACGGGCAAGTGGAGAGACACAATACAGTGGTAGAAGGGTCTTGTGGGGGAATGATTGAGGAAGAGGAAGGGGCAATATAGAATACTAATGATGGAATGAATCAATACCCTAGAAGTCTACCCTCTGGGTTAATTAATTAAGAGGTGCAATAGTGGAACATATGTGGCTGCTCCCTAATTCAACTGAGGCCACTCAGTTGGAGGGAATTCATAATGGATACCGAAAATCAAGTCAGAAGCCTATGTCTTGGAAGGTCATGGATCCTAGAAGGAAGTATCTACTATTCCTTGGCTAATAGGAGTTATGCCAATCAAAAAGTCTTCTAAATTGAAATCATAACTAAATAATAATTTAATCATAAACAAAAACAAGTTACAAAAGCAATTTATTCAAGTAAACGTTAGAATTTTTGAGGTCATGTGTAAATATTGGTGACTGATAGACATGAAATATGGCTGATACACCCAAGAAAATGTACTTTACATTCACATGCTTCTTTACATGAACATTTAATGTATACAATTCCCAATAGTTTCTATATTCAACTTCTTTGTGTAACATTTTTTTCCATTTTAGAGATAAAATTTTATAAGAAGAGTAACTGATTTATCCAAGATTAATAAGATTTTGATTAAAATACAGCCTATATGATTTTCTAACCATATCTGTATTCAGTGTGATAATCTCTAAAACTGCTACTGGAAAAAAAAATTTTAATATCTGTCATAGTCAGCCACATGCCACTGGGATGAATCTTCAAACCAGGCAAAATTTATGGAAGGAAATGGTTCACTTGTAGCTATAGATACAGGGGAAGTTCCAGAATGCAAAAGAGGCTGCTCCCCTTTCACAGGTCCAAGCAGAGAGAGAAACCCATCACCAACACCATAAACATAGAATAGCAAACAAGCAGGAGGGGCCAAGGAGAGAATTTCTTCTCCTTTATATAGCACTAGGGTGGGGTCTTGCAACTCTATCCCAGACTTAATGGCTTCCTGAGTCTCTGGAATTTTCTTCCTGCACTGCCCACACAGGAAAGGATGCTTACTTATAGCTCCTTTGAGCTTCCTTACATCCTACCCCCTACTGAGAGGCTGCCTTCCTGTGAACATCCTCAGAGACCCACCCAAGATTACTTGAAAGGTCAAGTTGACAACAAAACTTAACCATCACACTGTCTATTTTTTTAAAAAGCCTATTAAGTGAGAGAAATATGGCCATATTTAGGGGGTATGATAATTGGAATACATTTGTGTTTCACAGACCCCTGAATACTGAGCACTGCAGGACCAAGGGCTTCTAGTCTTGGCTGACCTTTGGATAATCTTTGACTTATTTCAGAATCTTAGGAAAATATTTGTGCTGGTTGAACTGTAGCAGGACTGTAAATAACAATATAATTCATTAGGGAAATGTCCAGTCTGAAAACCTTTATATTCCTCTGGACTTCCTTACTTGAGTGATTTCATCTGAAGGCCATCAAAGAGCTCCAAACTCCATCAACAGCATTTTGTATCCCGTAACCCTCTGCAAATTCCTTTGACAGTATACAGTGTGAAGCAGGTGTGTACCCCATAACCCTCTGCAAGCTCCATTACAGCATACAGTATGAGGCAGGTGTGTACCCCATAACCCTCTGCAAGCTTCATTTCAGCATACAGTGCGAAGTAGTTCTCTATCTCATAACATGCTGAAAACTTATTGTTGAACTTTAGTGCTGGCTGTCAATATCCAGTCAAAAAACATAGAATTTCCTTTCCAAAGCTATGATTGCCACAAAAGCACCATGGTCAATACATACTCACCATTACTCTTCACATTGTAAATAATTGATAAAATAGTGGGCTAAATCACTGTCAACTTTATTGCCATAAGAGGCTTTTTGCCCAACTTACTTTATAAATTATTGCCCTGTATCCTTTCATTAAATCTACTTTTGTATTTCAGCATTAGGGAAAACTCTATGCTTGAATTTCCTATAAAGTCTTTTCAAGTTGTCTATTAACTGCAGGGGCTTGAGCTTGATGTTTAAGCACCTTAATTGTCACTGTAATTGATTTGGCATGGAGATTTCTTTGTAATTTGTTGATGATTAATGACCTTCCTCTGGTTGTCACTGTGCAGCTAGCCAGAAACTGTTTACTCTTTCCTTTCCTTAAAGACTTTAAAAATCATTGAGAGGAGCTATGTAAAAAGATTTTCTACTTCCGTGGCTTAACTGTCTTAGGAAGAGTCTAGAGGGCAAATTAAATAAATGTTGGTTAATCTTATCTTATATACTTAAGATACATTGACATTCAATGCTTTCTAATTTAGAGACTTATAATATGCACTCCAAAGCTCAAAGATCATTGTGGAAAAGGGGGCAGAAAGAATATAAGAGCCACAGGGTATTGAGGTATTGTCCATCCCACTTCCCCACCCCCAGGGACTGGTGGATTCATGACCCCACAATGATTAATAACACCACTGAAGAGGACCCTCAGTGGAATGGGGGCAGGGGAACAGAAGAGTGTCACCCAATAGAAATATAACGAATTAAAAGTCTCAATAAAATTTTTTTTAAACTTTTTACTTTATAGCATTTTGGTCAATATATTCACTTTAGAAAGTTAGATGCTTTTGAAGATTGTGAACAGTTAGCATACTTGAATTATTGAAATTCTTTTTCTAACTAAAAGTTTCTCCCAAAGTGATATTATTATTATTTGTTGGAAACCTAAATCTAAAGTGTGAAGTATTCATTAAAAGCACATAGACGCGACTTTCTGTTTACCTCTCTGCAATGTATGTGGAAGCAGCAGAGATTATAATCTAGAAGGAAATCTGGGTGGCATAAGGAAGGCGTAGCATGTACAGTGCATACAAAATTGGTTGACATAGCAAAGCTTGAAGTACTCCAGGCATCTGCATGTGCAACTTTTTATAAGGAGTGCACTTTTTATAAGGAGTGCATAGATGCATAAATGTTCTATATCATTTGATAAAAGTTTCAGCTACTTCATTGACAAGACTAAATGTGGATATCATTGGTGATAGCGGGAGAAAGCAAATCACTAGAAATATATTTATCTTAATTTCCTCATGTAGAGCCCTAACAAAACCTCTAAGGAAGTGGTGTGATGAGCAAAAGCGCTATTCCCACAAGGCAGATGTCCTATGAGAGGATAACAGAGATAGACACCAAGGATGCCCAAAATAGTCCAAAACATAAATCCAGAGATTCTCAAGAACCTAACAATTATGCAAACTTTAAACTCACCCACTATGACTCCGGAAAATTTGTGGAAAAGGTGGCAGAAAGATTCTAAGAGCCATGGTAAGGGAGAATATCTAATGCATAACAGTGTATGTCATCCTGGTTTTAAGGTGTTTTCTCTAATAACTTACAATACTGAGCATCTTGTTATGTACATATATATCAATAAAGTGTTTTTTTAAAAAAGAATGTGCAACCAAAAATAAATAAATAATAAATAAACTTTGGCATAGAGCTGGCTGCTGTGATACATATCTGGAGCACTGGCTACTCAGCAGACCAAGACAGGAGGATCAAAAAAGCCCAGGCCAGCCAAGGCAACACAGAAAAGCTCACCCATATCTCAAAGAAGCCAGTAAACACCACCTTGGTCTAAATATACTTTTTATTTGAATATAATCACAATCTATTTAGAGTTAAAATATTGCAAGCTAATACATATGACCAAATATAATCAAATATATTGATTAATTTAGAACAAGTATTCATGTTTGTAGTACTATGCTAAACGTAAGGAACACTGAAATTTATTTTTAAAAATCAAATTGATGAGAGAACAAATTTTAGGTTTAGGCCTATAGATCTATTCCTTAAATTCACAAAATATGTCACTTATTTTCCTACTGAACAAGTTTTCCAACAATTTTTCTAATAAGGAGAGAAAATGTGTTGTGAGAGGGCTAACACCTTAGCAAAAGATCCTGCCTATGATTTGGAATTATTTCAGGTCTTGAAAATACACCGAAAGTTCTAAGATGAGTTGTGTTTCAAAAAATGTTTTAATTAAATTGGTTAAAATATTAAATGCACGTCAAGTTAAAATATGTCACAATACTTATATTTTAATAAGCCATTAACATCTTTGAAAGTTTCTAAAGCTCTATAAGATAAGCAGCTAATCACTATAAATTGGTACTTTAAAAAGGACAGTGTATTTAGAGATGTCCTTTGTATGAACATCTTTCCCTCTCTGCACCTATTAACCATGGTATCCAATCACTGAGCTTCTCTTCTACTACTGAAGGAGAGGGGAACATATGGTTCTGCATTTTCTGTTGACTCGAGGTTCTTTGGCAGCAACTTAGTATGAAGTAGCCTTTACAATTAAGAGAATCTCTCTTTCAGCTAAGTGGTTTGCTGCAGCCTGTTTAAAACATTCGGCCTTTGTTTTCTCATTAGAAGTTACCACTGTCGTCTGCCTATCATCTATCTATCTATTTCTCTCTCTCTCTCTCTCTCTCTCTCTCTCTCTCTCTCTCTCATCAAATAGCTATTTTCTGATGATCTCTACCTATCATCGATCTGTTCATCTATCTGTTCTCTTGCTCTCATCTATCTTGGGCTGCCTTGAGAACACAGCAAAGCTTGGAATTCAATCAGTCCACTTTCTCAGTAATGATATAGGAAGAGAAAGATGTCTACTTTTTTTTTCTTTGCACTGTGAATTATTGCCTTAAAGTCTATAGAAAAATACAAACTTACATGGATGCTACTTCTTTTACTGCAGATAAAGAATTGAGCTACTAGCACATTTAAAAGGATGCCCATTAACATTAGATGTGAATAGAACTGAATTCTGATAATGCCTGTGCTGAGATGGTGGAAAGCCCTAGAATGTTGACTATGAGACTGACCTCAGCTGAGTTGTACTTGAACTAAGTTTATCTTTCTTCCCTTTTACTTTTGTCACTTGTAGGCTCTTGTCACCACGGACTATATACAGATCAATTTCTTGATAACTTCACAATCAAGTCTTATGCATACTTAGTCATTTAACTTCTATTTATTCTTTAACCACCAAGTTCTAGGCACCAATGCTAAAAATAAAAACAAAAAATGCCCCTGTAATCCCCTTTTTGTAAACAAAAAAGATATTGTCTGGGTTTTTTTTTCATATAAATTTGTATTGCAGACTCACATCAATGATCTCCAAACAAACACATGGAAAGCATGACCTTTGACCTCGCTAGAAGGTGAAGGTACATCCAGAGCACTTGAGTGACTGTTGTGTAGGAACTAGTTGTGGACTTCAAAGAAGACTTCTTTGGGAAAGTGGTGATTAAATTACTATCCAAAGAAATTAAGCAAAAAGAGAAGAGAAGCTAATTTTAGGTAGGAAGAGAAGATGTAAAAAAAAAAAAAAAAAAAAAAAGAGCAAAGGCCGACCTGCCCATGCAAAGTTAGATGAGCAGTGTGAAAATTCTCTTTACAGGCTATCAGAAGTCTGGCCAGGTTCATGAAAGTCCTGGGAAAGTCAGGGTCCTTTTCATCTTGACACACAAGATACTGGATTGGATGGGACTTGCATAGATCCAGACTAACTATTGAGGTGTTGCAAGTAGAAAAACGTCACCTTGAACTTCGGGAATGGGAAAAGTCTGATCACAGCATAACAGAAAGGGAAAATACTGGTTCTCATAACCAAAAGTGCTTGGATATGGTGGGCATTTAGAAAGCCCGGTGGAAATCTTTTAGATGTCAGGTCTTTTGATTTAGTGTTGACTTGCTGCACTTCATACTTACTGCGTATATAATTTATAAAATATTGATTGCTTCCCCCCAGTGCAGGGAGGGTGTTAGGAGAGGCTAAACCCAAGGTTTTTACATGCTAGGCAAGCTCACTACCACTATGGAAAATTTCAACTTCAAAATGGGGATTTTTTTTGTTCATTTATACTTTCTTATTCCTATCATCTATTCATTTAAAAAAATGTTTAAGAATTGACTTTTCTTTTTGGTGGTATTGATTGAGCATCTGAAAATCCAAAATTTAAAGTATTCTGAGCACTTATATGAGACTATGAGTGGAAATTTTCACATCTTACTATATGGAATGGGTTTCAGGGAAAACAGAATGTAGTCGCAAAACCAAGCTAATGCAAGGAAGGCTGGAATCATAATCATGCTATTTGTCCAGGAAGAAAATGATGTGTCTCTGCCACAAAAACAAAATGTTCTAGGAAAATGTATTACATAATAGACTAAAATGGCCACTAAGACAAAAGACACTGCAGAATGCTACTTATAAATCTCTTACAAATATTTTATTTCAACTTTTTGTTTCCATCTCCATAACCTATGTCCTATTGCTCTTTTTCTTAGCTTTTTTTCTTTCCCAAACATTTAAATGTATATATATCTGTGTTTATATATGCTACATACATGTGTCTACTGATACTCAGACATTATTTGGGACTTGCTTCTAATTTTAATACTATTATAAGTATAAACTTATTTGTCAACAATTTCCTCTTTACTTTAGAAGAATTGAACTGTTCAATAATTCTAGTAGAATCTAAAGTGTAGTTGCATTTAATTTGCATATTCATTTAGGAAGGATTTTCATCTTGTTAATGCTGTCTTTCAAGAAATTTGGTACATCTTTCTATGTATAAAATCATTCTTGATCTATTCAAACTCATCAAGCCCATTTGGGAGGATGGAATATGGAGCAATAGTCTTGGCCCAAGCAGAAGCAGAAATATTCTCATTCAAGATATGGGTTCACATGGCACAAAGATAAACACATAGGAGTTATGTAGTTTTTCAGAATGATAAGACCAGAGGGAACACTTTAATCTGAAAATATCTTTAAACTAAGAAGTGCATTTGTTAAACTTAGTTGTGGACATTTTCATATTGACTTTACCTATACTATGAAATACTTTTTCTAGATATCAGACTTTCTTAGATAAGTTTGAGAAACTCTTAAGAAATGCATTTATTTTTTTTTCAGGGATAGCTTGAGAAGAGATGGGAAAGATCAATTAAACCACAAAATCAGGCAATTTAAAAGTATGTTTTAAATGGAGATAAAATGCTTCTCTACTTGAAGCTTTTCTAGTTTCCATTGTGTTTAAAAGTTACTAGTGATTAAAAACTTGTATAAAAAAGTTTAAAGTCCACAAAGCTTGCTCATAAATAACCTTCCATTGAGACTTGGGGAGGTAGTTATGGTGAAACCAGCTGACTGATCTCCTAAAATGCTTTTAGTAATGGTTTGAGAAAGACTGTAAAAGCATCCTAATGAAATTTCAAAGATGCTAAATGAAGGTTCTTAAATAGAACAAAATTGGCCAAATTATGAAGCTGGGAATTAAGAACATAAGATGTAATTATTTGCAAGGATTCAGGCAGTAACATTCAGGAAGAAGCAACAACAATCATGAGAGCAATTTTGGTTTTCCATAAAACTGTCTGGGCTTGACTTACTAATTCATTCTGTAGCAGGTACATACTTTGGTGATATTCTGACAATTTTCCAGTGAACCCTCTCTGCGAGTTGGAAATCTAATGGCAATGTTAATATTTTATTCATGTCAAAAAGTCACAAAATAGGAATTGATAGTTTGGGTTTGAAAAACAAGTGCCCTTGAGTAAAATTATCACACTAGAGCCATTTGATTCTCCGATTCTCCTATTAGGATCTGTATTAGGTGTTCATTTTTATATTAACAAATATTCATCTTTTGTTATACAGTACAGATAGAATCAGTATCTTTTCTACAGTTAACAGAAATTCTAAATGTTATAAGTTTTTCCTCTCTGCTTTGCATTTACCACCTTTGAAATCCTTTAAAGCTTGCCATCATTTTCTAAGAATAGCGTTGAGAATAATTCAAAATCATTTAGTAAATTGCTGCATTTATACCATCTTTCAGTGGCAGGAGTGGGGGCGTACTTGAAAGAGTTGATGTATCTTTGATTGGTGTCTATTTACACTCACGGTGTAGCAAGCCCAGGGAGTACGTGTCTAAGTGCATGTTGGTGGAGTCAGCTAGTAGCAGCAGGATTTCAGAAAATAACTTCATGTTTTGGTCATGTGCTTCAGTCTCAGGGATCAGGACTTTTAGAGTGAAGACAATATTCACAGTGTCTTACCTCTCCTGAGTGTTCGACATTATGTTATTCTTCCAACTGTGAAATGAATTTTGGGCTGTCCTCAAATCCCAGTAAGTAACTAAAACTGCTGTAATGTACAGTAGGTAGCAGAGCAGTAATTACTGCTCACATTTAAAAGTGTACTGAGCTCATTTACCTGGTGTTTTAAAGTGATACATAGGCTAAATTGTCACTAATTCAACTCATGGGTGATGCCACAGGACTGTGCAGACAGGGAGATGCTTATTACAGTCATGGCACATTTTAAGTCTACTTCACAATAGATTTAAGACCAAGGACCTGGGCACACCCAGATTCTAATCTTTGGGCAGGATTGTAAGAATTTACATTCAAAATTGAAATTAGATTTTCTAGAACACCTCACTGGTTGCCATCGACCTAAAGTGGTGGTAAAGCTAAAAGAGGCTGGCTGAGAGGAGAACCAGATCTCATTGGCCAGCACTTCCCCTGAATGAGGCCAGGCAATTATTCCACACATTGGCAAGTTCCGAAGGGAAAATGGCAATTGATTGATATGTACTAAGAACTAACTTTGTATCTCTCAGTGTTTTTTTTTACTATCTTTATTATAAATGTTTATACATTATATGATCAACTCTTGTGAATGTGTTCTTGTTTCCCTCCTCTCTTTCCCCTACCCACTGGGGTTCTTCTTCCATGCACATTCTGGATCTGTCCATAGGATAAGGGTTATGAACTGCACCAGAGGTAGCCAATTTCTTTCCCTTCTCCCTTGTGTGTTGTTGCTGAGGGGGGCAATGTCTCTGGATATTCTCCCCCACCATGACTCTTAAACTCTTTCAGCCTTCTCTTCTGCTCAGTTCCCTGAGTCATAGTGGGTGAGTTTTGAGTCTGCTTTGTTGTTAAGTTTCTCTGGATCTTTACCCTGGGTTGTGTTGGGTCTCTTTGGTGCCTGTCTCCATTGACCTTTCATGGGTTATTAGACTTGTTGTGGTGATTGGTCTCCTGTTTGTCTCATCACTTTCTCATAGGTTTCATTTGGGCCCTGTTTGAAGGCTAGGTGTGGTTTGTCTCCTGCCAGGATTTCAGTCATCATCCAATGTCTTGTTGGTAGAATTCGGTTGTCCCCGGCTCTCTCAATGCCTTCTGAAAAATACAAACAGAATCTCCATTAATCTCTGAATATATTAAGTAATCAAAATTCATTTAGCTCTTGAAAGAGGTTCTGTGATTTCTATTTTACAAATGAGAAATGTAAGGCCCAGAGTAATATGGTACCTGAAATTTACATACTGGGTTCACTAAGATTCAAACTCATGAAGCCTAACAATAGTTTCTTCAAGCCAAACATCACCATTTCATAGTGATTTGGGAATTTTGGTATATTTGGTCCCAAATTCCTAAATATGTCTAAGGTGTATTTATAGAAATTTCCAGACTTTGTTTTGACAAGAAAACTTAATTCAAAAAAATTTTTGCATTGCTGTTTTAAAACAAATAACACTTGATGATTTTGAGATCATAACTATAAGAGAAGAGGTGTCAGTACAGCCTGGCTTTAAGTAAGGATGAGTTTAAGAAGGTACTTGAAATCTCAGCAATAATACACTTTGTAGGTAAATTTTTCTAGTTTAAGTATTTATTGCTTCTATCAGATTCTCAAAAGAATTCTGTCATCCACAAACATTAGGACTAAATCCAAGCTAATGTTATGTTATGTGTGTGTGTATGTATAAGTGTGCATGTGTGTATGTGTTTGTGTGCATGTGTGTGCATGTGTGTCTATGTGTATGTGTGTATGTGCATGTGTGCATTTGTGCATGTGTGTATGTGTAGGTGTATGTGTGTATGTGTACGTGTGTATATGTGTGTATGTGTATGTGTGCATGTTTGTGTATGTGTGTATGTGTATGTGCATGTGTGTGTATGTGTATGTGTGCATGTGTGTATATGTGTGTATGTGTATGTGTGTATGCGTATATGTGTGTATGTGTATGTGTGCATGTGTATATATGTGTGTATGTGTGTATGTGTATGTGTGTGTATGTGTGCATATGTGTGTGTGCCCACTGCACTTTCCAGGCTAGGTAGTGTGTGACTGTCACAGTGATCCCCTGTCTCTGCCTCCTGTCTTACCTGAGGCACACTGGGATTATAGAGGCCTGCATTATAGAGGCCTGGGTGTGGGAATCCAAACTGAAGTACTCTCACTTGCGTGGCAACTGCTTTATCCACTGAGCAATTTCTCCAGCCCCTAGTATTTCTGTTATTTTCCTGAGTGTCTCAAGTTATATCCTTCAACTTGTTCATTTTCATCTTTAGTTCATCTGCTACTTCTACCCCATAGCCAATTATTTATGGCCAGGCTCTGTGACATTTCTCTTCATTTCCCATAACCATGAGGACTGGAAATAATAGCAAATTCAGACCATCTTTGAAATGAATTTACTATTTTTTTTTTTTTGCTTACAAAAAGATCCAAGTTTTGACCACAAAATGGGGCTTGGTTGTTTAAAACCCTCTTTTTCCTGAACTACTCTTTGTTCCTCCTGGTCTGCTTAGCCTGTGATGGTTTCCTGCCCTCTGGAGCCTGGAGCTCATGACAGTGGTCACCCTGGTTGAAGGTGCTATACAGCAAAATCTGAATCTGGCTTTTGAGCAATAATAATTTTTTTTTATTTCTCTCCCTCATGCTATCTTGTTGGAAGTATTTTCCTTATCTCCAAAAGTATATTTACTAGAGAAATCCAAACCAGAGATAACATGATCTCATCATTTCTTACTTAACTTCTCATTGAATATACTCATCAAATCTCTCTAGATCAGAAGTTCAATTTGTTATTGACCAAGTCATTCATTCACTTTTTCAATCACTCATTGATTCGTTTGTTCTTAATGAAGAATATAATCAATAATGAATTAAGAATAAAATATCATTCAATGATATGAGATTATACCAGTGCTAATAACCACAGTAAGTAAAGCAGACCTACATTTGCCTCAAACATATTTAAGCAAACTCAAACTCCCTGTATGATCTCTGAACCTCAAAGTCCTAGGTATTTAATAAATTCTTTGTCCTAAAAATAAGAAAACATTTTAGTTCTACCCTGCATAGGCTATTCATATCTTCATCGGTGACTTTACTAAGTAGAAATAATATCTGCATGATTTTAGTGGCAAAAGCTACCCTGAAAATATATAGTGTTTAAAGAGCTGAGGTAGTAAGAGGCCACTTGAAATCTCATTTCCATCTGGCTGCCTATGTAAACATAAACTTGAAGTCTGTCCTCTCTGTGTAATTTCCTTTGTGGTTGCAGGCATCCCTGATGCTATTATCTACTGTTTGATTTGAAAATGCAGCCTGCCGTTTTGAAACATGTTACTCGGTTTAAAAAGTCTAAGCAAAGTCTGACATTAAAATTAACTTAAGGAGAGACAAACACAGGCAGATAGATAGCGATGTTTAGCTGCTGGCCCATATTTCCCTCCCCAGGCGCCCTTTCCCTGGGGCAGACATCTTTTGACAGAACCATAATTCAGAATATGTTCACAGGCTCCAGATGTAGCAGCAAGCACTTAAACGGTACTGTAAGTGATATTTTAACAACTTCTGTTAGGCTTAAAAATGAATCCTTGTAGAGTCTAATATATTGTACAATTTTTTAAAAAGATGAATGGAGAAAATAGTGTGACTTTAATACAGTCCACTTCCCATAATAGCTGGGATTTGTGATTCTGCATACCTCCATAACAGTGTTTACAGAAGTGCTACTGCAATTAAAGGAGCACACAGATCGCTAGGCTTCATTTCATAAGAATTTATGTTTAATCAACATGAAAAACAATGGAATTATGATAAGAAAATCACTTCTTTTGCAATTTTTTTCCTCTATTATCCATAATTGCATACATTGTATGAGCAAATCATATGATGCCCCATTATGAGCCCCATTGCCCTACTCCCTGTCCCCAAACCACTGGGGACCCTCCTTTTTTTAGCTTTTTTAAAGATGTATATTTTGAACATTTGCTACTTTGGATTTCTCAAATATGTTGACTATAACTATAGATATATTCAACTGTGCTTCAAAGATGGGCTCTGGGCCAAGTGACTACTACAAATGACAAAGCAGAAAGGTTTCAGTTAGATGACTTCTTAGGAAAACACCATTCAGTAGAGGACCATGGCTCATGTCAAGTTGTATAACCTTAATTGCATTGGAGATGCCAAATGAAGCCATTAGGAATATTCAAGAACATAGCACCTGCTTCTGGAATAATTGTGGACCACTTCACAGGATTCTTGAGGATACACTGTAAGATAGGAATATGTAGTCCATTTTGCTTTGGAATCAGCTCTGGTAATGTGTATATGCTTAGAGGTATTCTTACAAGGCTCTGTGTGCCTTATACTCTTGGGTCTCTTCAAGTCTTCAGGCTGCAACTATCTCTTCAAAGTGAGGAACAGCAATATTCTGTACCAGTGTTAGTGCCAACTGTAGCCTTAAGGTTGCAAGGAGGACTGGAAGTTGTTTTAAGTGACTCATGTTTGTGTGCTTAGACAAAGGCGAAGCAAGCTCAGAGGTTTCTGCAGTGTGCAGAAATTTGGAAGCATGAGGTCAAAGGCACAGGAGGAAGCTAAACCCAATAACCAGCACCCATTGTCTTCCGTCTGGAGTGGAAGTAGACACACAGCACATACCTACAGCTGAGGATGGGTGGATAAGTAATGACAGTGAGAATTCTCTGCACTCCCTTAATGATATCACTTACCAAGATTACAGAAAATCTGGAGTCTACAGAGATCAGATATCTTATATACTAAGAACACATTGATTTCTATACATAGTTTAGTTCAATAACTTCAAAGTGGTATACTGCAAATGAGGTGCTAATTAGAATGAGATTAAACTTGGAATTTATACAATAATATATATACATATATATGTATATATATATATATGCTCCCTGTTGAACTCACACAAGTCAACTCTTTGTTCAAACAAGAAGTCAACAGTATTTATTGCACATTCATCATACACAGAATAGCATATCCTTCTTTACATTCTGTCGGAACTATTAACTGTAAAAGTTTCCAAGAATAGATGCAAGTTCAAGATGGTAGCATGGGGAGCTCATTAGGAAGCAACTTCACTGATTCTGTGGTTCTGCATTGAGGTCCCAAAGACTGTCAGAATGAGGCTTCTTTACGTTTCCTGTTATTTATGCGTCCTTTCTTGGAGCTCAGTGCTGTATTCTGACAGAGGCTGTTACATCTTAGCATTGATTCTTCTCTCCAACAAAGACTCAATCTCCACAGGAGGTTTTCTTTAATATGGAGAAACTGTCAAATTCAGACCATACTTAGAGTTACATGTTGGAATACAGAGAAGAATTATTTCTGCAAACATTTTCTTGTCAGGAAATGGGCTTTTTTAAAAACTTTAGTTGAACAGTAAAAATTTCCCCCTTTCTCCCTCCTGTCACTCTTCCTTATAATGCTCCCTCTCTAACTTTGCTTCCCAACTAATCCTGTGATACAGATTAGAATACACACCCTTGGGAGAGGGTGGTTATCATGCTTGTCAGTATTGGTATCTGGAATCACTAAAAGAGAGAAAGACAGTCATAACAAGAATGCTAATGAATGGTTTCTAGCATAGAGAACAAGAACCCTCATCATGAAATTTACTTGAGTCATGTAAAACTGGTCATTTGATGTTTAAAAGCCACATATAGGAGACTAATCTTTGCGCATGTGGGCCCAGTTGCAGTTCTTAGCAAAGCTGAGTTCAAAGGAAGAAATGCAGTAACCAACAACAACTACAACAGAATTGAATCTATGCTTAAAGGGACATAGCAGGCCAACGTGATACACGCAATATTTATGTAGAGATACAGCCTGGGAGCAGCCCATCAGAAAAATGCCCCAGATATGGGCAGAAAGGTGCTTTTGCCTTACAAATTCATGTCTTGATTTTTAAAAATATTTTTATTATCAATAATTCAATATGTTGATATGAGCAAATCTTATAACTGTACCCCCATTTCCCACATCCTTGTCCCCAACTCACTAGGAGCCCTCCTCATGGCTTGAATTTTTATGGAATTAAACATTACAGTACCCTTTAGGGATGAACATGGTAAATCTGATGTCATGTGATAAGCATAGACCTCCCTCCCCCGATGTGCATCTTTATCTTCAGGTCTCAGTCATTTTGAACTGTAAATGTATACATATGGGTTTAAGGAGCTCCATTTTTCTACCACTTGGAATTTTGAAATTGAGCTGTCTTTTCATAAAAGTCATAAATATTCTCAGCTTCCTTACTCACTCCTTGACTCAAACTTCACAAGTCAGCATGTTAGAAGAATTGGTCAATTGCAGTAGCTGTTGTATTAGTGGCTTTTGGAATAATTTGTTTGGAAATACTTATGGGTGTTTGAATTATTGTTATCTATAATACATTTTCAACTATTCAAATGACATTGTCAGAACTGCTTCCTTTACTAGTATTCAGAAATTAAGAAATAATTTGTTCTCTGTTATCTACTAACAGAATGATTTATCTTCAACATAGTTTTAGGCAGTAAGATTTAAACTCAATGAAAAGTAATGCCTTCAATCAGGCATATAGAATTCTGTCAATATTTTGTGTAGACCCAGAGTTTTATTAGAGACTATTTTTAGTATTTTTATCTATAACTAAATTACTATTATATATGTTTAAGAAGAATGAGCTGCATGTGGCTATTGACTTGACCCTAGACTCAGTATGGTATGTGCATTCACACCCTGTATGCTCTCTCAAGAAAGTGCCTCACCTCTGCAGTTTCCAATAAAAACAAGAGTTCTCTATCTCCCAGACTCATGGATGAAGGAAAACCTACTTTATATGCAAAACTGCCATTCACACATTAAAACCTTGAAGGTTTCCTTACTATCTTCAGTTTCTAGCTTTTAAGCTCAAACCACATTTATTATGTGGCCATTTTTAGAAATTGCATATCATGAAAATAATGCAGAAATGCAGTTTTCTTATTCAGAGGGTTAGACTTGAGGACAAGCCATGCTGGTGGCCAGCCTTGGAACCTGGAACACAACACTTCATACATTTATTTTTTCTTTTCTTTTTAGGGGAGTGTTGTTTGTTTGTTTGTCTGTTTTTTTCAAGGTAGGCTCTCCCTATATCCAAGGATGACCTAGAATTTACTATGTAGTCTCAGGTTGGCCTCAAACTCATGGTGATCCTCCTGCCTCTACCTCCCAAGTGCTGAGGTTAAAGGCAGGTGCCACTATGCCCAGTTCATTTCATGAATTTCTAAGCCTTAATGTACTTATGGACCAAAGAGAATAAAACGTGCTTCCTATAGCATTACTGTGAAAATTAAAAGCACAGTATAAATGAAAGAAATTTGCTAGCTCACATGAGACAATTTAAAATTAAAGTTGCTACAGTTACAAAAGTGCTATATATTGATTGATTACATTCTACTTTAGATCTTAATTCATAGAGTATGAATTTCATGTAAGAACTTTTACAACTTGTTACTATTTTAAAAATATAGAAGAAAAGGGCATTATTAGGAAATAAAAAAATGTTCATTGATTCACTCACCAGTTTATTCACTCATTGAACATTATATTTCTATAATGTATGGAAGTTACTTAAAGTATAAAGATGAGTTGGTAAAATTCTTGACTTTTGTAAAAACTGTTGGGATAAAACACCAGATCCTACTAAGCGATCTCTCAAAAGAACAGAGAGCCAAACACCACATATTCTCCCTCATAGGCAGCCCTTAACCAGGCTAACTGTAAAGTCTACACAGACTAGTAGTAAGAAGTGAGAGGTTATAAATGAGGGAAAGGGATGGGGGGAGGGGAATGGCTTAAGTATGAGGCTAAAAACCAAATTGGGTTCAAAACCATAAAATCCTCACATACATAATGTAACCTATTGAGTAAGTAGTGGGCATCATCTGGCAAGAGGGACCATGAGTAGTAGGGGAGAGAGTCTCTAAGCCTGTGAAAATTGATCAGTCTGACAACCCCTAGTCCCAGTCACTGGCTCCTTCCCTTACTGAGCTGTTGACCAAAAGGACATATGAGGTCCCCAAACAAGACAGGATTCTGTCAAGGCTCTTGGATGCCCACACCAGGCCAGAGGCGAAACCCTGTTGCTGAAGAAACCACATAAAGCCATTGATTAGCATCGAGAGACCCTTCGAGGCCCATAATGGTATCCAGCCCCCAGATGGTAGTTATTGCAGTGCTGGAAGGCATTGCATAGGCTGCCAGGGGAAGCTGGTCAATGACAGCTGGAGGAAACAGAGACCACTGGAATGGAACACAGCCTGTTGCCATGAGTAGGCTAACCACACTTCCTATGGGGAGAGAACAGAGAACCAGGAATGGATCACTTGGGCAACGGAGTAGCCAAAGCCTGGGGGAGGCAATCAACAGTTTTTAAATTCAACCAAATACTCCACTTAGTGAGAGGGAGCCCTCAACTGGAACTGGGGACTTAGGGCGATATGCACTGGGAGCCGGATTCTTAGGCCCCCAAGGAGTGATGCACTACGCGAGCAATTGAATGAGAGTCTACTAAAAATAGAATTGAGCCAATTCAAAAATGTGTATCTTAGTTAACCTATACAGATCTCATTCTCTGATGGAGACTTCTGGTTGTATCTTTCAGAATGCAGTGAGAGATATGTGGCTCATCCTACCCTACCAATGAACTGCAGGCCAATAGCTGACATTCTGACAAGAGATGAGCCACCCCAGACATACTGTGGAGGATCCTTATGGAACCCCACAGAGAATGATGAGATGAACAAGTGACATTATGTATGTGAGGATTTTATGGTTTTGAACCCAATTTGGTTTAGCCTCATACTTAAGCCATTCCCCTCCCCCATCCCTTTCCCCTCATTCATAACCTCTCACTTCTTTCTCCTAGTCTGCGTAGAGTTTAACAACTACTAGAGAAGATCAGGATACTTACTTTGACAAGAAAATGCATGGAGCTGCCAAGAACTAGAAGAGCTGATGAACAGATAGCTGCTTATCTGAGAGACAGAGGTGACTAGAATAAGGTAGACACTGGAGGAAATGAAATTAAAGTTATATATATATATATATATATATATATATATGAAAATAGACTTGGAATACAGGCAATTTCAATATATTGCTGAAATGTGTTGAGACCAATAAATCTCATACCATTCTTACTGCCTTGTGTTCATGAATTTCAGAGTCATTTTCTCAGCAAATTCAGTTGAATAAGTCACAAAAATAATCACACACAATGCATGCACACTCTCAATGTAGTGATTTCCAACATAAACAATAATGAAATGAAAAGAACCTCTTTGCTGAGGGTTCATGTACTTGAAAATAAGTCAGAGAAATGAAATATAGTCTTTACAGTAACACCAACAGACTGATTTTGACAGTGATAACCTCGACTTGATTGAGATTTGAGTGTTTCAAATATTCTTTTATGAACACTTTTTCCAGAGGCAAAATTACCGTTGGTGATCCTTCTTATGTGCCAGTCAACTTTTAGTATGGAGCACATACAAGAGAGTAAAGAACAAATTATAGTGTGGACAATATTGGTGTTTAGATCTGAGTGTAAATCCCAGATTTCATTGACAGTTCCAGTTTTGCTGATGACATTGGAAGAAAAGGTTAAGATAATCCACTTCAATTTACAGGATCTGTTTCTCCTTTGTTCATGCTGAATCAGAGATGTTACACTATCCTGAGAGACTAATAAACAACTGTTTTGTTTCTTTGTTTTTGCATAATGACTTATTGCTTCACACCATTCTCAGATCTTTGGTTTTTGAAGGTCTTTGCTTTTGTTTTCACTTATTCACTGCTTCCATTAAGCTATTTATATGTGTCTAATTTCCAAAAAGTGCCTGTAATCACTCTACTGGCTTCCAGAGGCTGAGCCACACTCTACCCAAATAATCATCTTCCTCTTCCATCATATCCCCAACCTGATTACAGCAAACTGGAAGAGAATTTTTTTCTAACCCTTTTCACTGGTTTTTATATTTACTCTGTCTGAGGCATATTACAGAATATGACAGGCAAATAACTTATGTTTCCTTGGTCCCATTCTCTTAAACACAAATTTAGCCCATATATACAAGGGTCTGAGATATAGCTCAGGAGGTAGATAATACACATGGCCCTCGGATTGATTCCCAGTATTGCAAAAATCAGGGATGGTGGTACATACCTATAATTCTAGCACTTGGAAAGTGTAGGCAAAAGGACCAAGAGTTCAAGGTCATCATTGGCTCCATGATGAGATCAAGATCAGCATGGATTACACAAGACCCTGTTTCAACAAAAATAAAATAAGGTCTGGAGAGATGTCTCAGCAGTTAAATAGCTTTCCCAGTACAGTAACGCCAGATACACAAAGTGGCACATGTATCTGGAGTTCGTTTGCAGTGGCAAGAGACTGTGGTGCATGTACTCTCTCCTCCTTTTCCTAGGCACAAATAAATAAATGTTTTAAAAAATTAAGCCCTACATTTTTGAGCTTCCCAGTTAACTGTGGTCATGTGACTGTGTTCTAGTCAATGAAAATCAGCAGAAATAATCTTTGCTGTTTCTAAACCCAATACAGAATAATCTCCACAGTGGTCATTGTTCATTTATCAGTGCATCCCAGGCCTAGGAGACTGAGGAAGCCACTTTTAGATGGAGCCTGTGGAGCAGCAGAAACCTCTTCCCCACTCAAACCTGAGTTTAAGTCAATAGAATCTTGGGATTTGTTGTAATAATTATCCAATCCTAATTAACATAAAAACAGACTTTATAACTAAAAACATGTCAAGGATATTCACATGTTCTCTTGACTGTCATCGCATGCATGGTATATTTTATACCCATTTTCAAATAAAGGTTTTGAATGGGAGAAAGCTATTAAGGATTTTACATCAAGTTCAAGATACATTTATACGTCTTTGATGCATCCCTATTCAGTGCCAAATGCCACATTCTTGTTCCAGCTACATTACTCATGTGAAATATTTTCCTTGGGGAGACACAAACACATATCTATTGACACCAGATAAGGCATAGATGACAGAACTAAGCAGGATTGCACCAAACCCAGTTTTGTTGAACCAATGAGTTTATTGGAGCTACTTTTGGAGCAGGTTGAGGGATTGCTTACAGGACCATGGATGGCAGCTGCCTCACCAAAAAGCCTACCCCAGCATAGGTGATGCCTCACCAGAAGTGCATCTCTGGAGCCCCCTGCACCACTTGCAGGCAGCTTGACTGATGTGGGAGTCTCCTCCCAAGTACTTGTTTATCCTTTATGCAACCTTAGGGAGGGGTCTTGAAACACCTTTCCCTAACTGGTTGACCTACCAATTCCTCTAAGCCTCCCTCCCACTCCCAAGATTGAGTGTTTCAATTCATAGAAACTTACTACCCAACATTGGTTAGAGTCTGTCCCAGGGCAGTTGTTTACTGCTCCTATAACCTCGGGGAGCAGTCCCATGACCTTTTAAGTTTCTTGATCCCAGACTTGATCTCCTAAGCCTCCTCGCATCTCTCACTTGCTTCCTACCTAGTCTACCTAGTCAGCTTATCCCAGGGATTTCGTCCATGCTCTCTGAGGGCTGTAGATCTGAACTCCAGTCTTCCCAGAAGAGGCTTCAAGGGTTTGACAGGCTTCTCTATCATATTTCCTTTCCTGCATAGGCATTGGCCAGTGCCTTCAAACCAATATTAATTATATATTTTTATTATGTTATTTTAGAGATAATGGGGTTCTTCCTATTGTCTCAATTGCTAGGACAGATATAGTCACATCAAATTTAAAGCAAAATACTAACCTTTGAGGAAATATCTTGCTTTATGTAATAGTTTATTTCATTTTACCAGTTACACCAGGATTTCCCCTTTTTCTTTCTTTCTTCCTTTCTTTGTTTCTTTCTTTTTTGTTGATGTTTTTATGAGGACTTTACACATGGAATTTGGTGGAGAGCAGAAAAGAAGGAGGGAGGGAAGGAAGGAGAAAGGGAGTTAGAGAAAGGGAATCTAATAAAAACAAGGCTTCACTTTTAAAACTGAAACTATGTGGACAGATATATATGCTATATTCCTTAACTATCTAATTTATATATTAATATGAGGTGAAATTATTGCCATCTGCCTACTATGACATAGAACCTAATGAAAATTGGTCCAATAAAACTTTCTGTGATGATGGAAACAAAGTCATTGAGCATTTGAAATGTGACAACGGTAAATGAAGAGTTTTGTTTGTGTGTGTGTGTGTGTGTGTGTGTGTGTGTGTGTGTGTGTGTGTGTGTGTGTGTGTGTGTGGTTTTGAGACAGGCTGGCTGGAAAGGATGAAATTGTGATCCTCCTGTCTCCACCTCCCAAGTGCTAGGATTGCAAATATGAATCACTATGCCTAGCTGAGGAGTTAAATTTTCAATTTTATCTGATTTCAATTCATTTTACTTCTTATTTTGATAAGACATAGGTAGACAGTGCAATTCTAGTAGGCTCAGTTTCCTTTCCCTGCTCAATCAGGCTGGGCTTTTTGAAAGTGAGTTTCTCTGGTCCAACATCCACTCTTCCCCTGTCTAACTGTGACACATGGATCTAGAATGTCATGCATTGAACACCCAGTCACACTGTTTGGAGTCATTTCTGCTTTCAGAATGCTGGATGAAGAATGAAAAGCCAATGGTCTCGAGAACCTCAATCAAGCCTTTACAGGGCAATGTACAGCCATTCAATGAGAACCAAATTCCCCTTGGATTCTACTTAGTCCTCCTATCATTCAGGCATCATACTTTCTAAGAAACAAGCGCTTGTCCTCAACGGAAAGGAAAATCCAGATCTCTAAGTCCCAAAGACCTACATTTTTTTTAAGATGGAGAGAATGAGGGTAGGAAAAGTCTCACTTTTTAAATGATCTTACAAAAGTAAAACCAGCTAATTTCTCAGTCAAGCTATTTTGCTCTGCACAGCATAATGGGACACAAAGGAAATAGTCAACAAAGAGGACAAGTTTGGGTATTCCACATCACACACTCCTGCTGATGAATGCTAGCAGTGTTTTTCCATTAGCAGTCACATGGTAAATGAGACAAAAATGCTTGCAAATATTTTTTTCAGGCATGAATTTTGCATTTCTGGAAACCAAATGCAAGGTAATAACTATGTAATAATTTATGAATTATTTCAGCAGTCTTGCAACACTTCCATATAAGCAAATTTGACATGTAAGAAGGAAGTAACATAAACAGCCATAAAGATTCCATGATAATTGCCTTATAATGTTCTAGTTTCCATGGTAATTATAAAGTAATTACCTTATTTCCCAGTAAACATATAAATCCTGGTTTAGTTACTAAATATTCTGATTATGTGTATGTCAGCATAATAAAAACAACCTACCTGCATTTTTATGTTAGTAAAAATACTGTCATATGATTATTATGGCTTCCTTTGGATGTGACTGAATAACTGTTGAAAATTAACCAAATAAAATTTACATATTGGGTGTGGCTTATAAATTAGAACAGGAAAAAATAAACATACACTAGTCCCAGTAAATTATGTTGTTAAAATTATGTTATATTGTTGTATAATATATATATTATGAAATAAGTAATATAATTTTAGTGTCAATTTATAGAAATGGGAAAATAAAAAAATCATCTGGACTGCAGCATAAAAATCACATAGCTTCATCTGCAGTAAGAATTTAAAAATAAGATTTATGAATCAATGATGATTTCTTTGCTGTTATGAGATGATGCCTCATAATACTAAAGATTTCACTGCTCTAAAGTGTATACAATGTAATGAAAATGAATGGTACCAAATGAATGTGATTTAAGTAATCTGGAAGATATCTTAAAATTTAACAAGTCAAAAATATTCTATAAAGATATTTCTTATACATAGATGCTTTTCTGACATATATTAGTAGACAGAATAAAGGTCAAAACAATATTTTCTAATTCTGATTTTATGTCTTATCAGCATGAAACCATGAGGTCCTTCTGATATCTCATTACATTTTACTTAAATTGCAATAATGTCCATCCTGTCTACCTTGTAATCATAGGACAATGATCAAATGACACTAATAGAGGGTATAGAACATCTGTGAGCAATCAAAGCATATCTCTTATTTCAAGGAATATGATCCTAGCACAGGAAGTCAGCTATGTTCATCACTATATCACCAACACCACACCGTAGGCATTCTTTTCTTTCCACAGGCATTCTTTCTTTTAAAAATATTGAGAACTTACTTTACTATATGAACATATTGAAAATTGGTCATAGTCCCATTAGGTTGTACTTTTATGTCCCCTCATCTCCACCCACATTTCATTAAGGACCCTAATGAGTGGGTTTATCATAATCACTGTTGCATCATGAATGTACCTATCAATCTTTATAGGACCAAGGACAATGCCTCAGAATATTCCTTCCCACCCTGTGGCTCTTACATTCTTTCCACTCCCTCTTGTACACTGTTCTGAGTCTTGGAGGGCATAGTATCAGGTTCCTTTTGTGTTGAATGCTTGGCAGCCTCTAATATTCTGCTTTGATGAGTTTTGAGTCACCACAGTATCTACTTCAGAACACAGCAAGCTTCTCATACAAACTGCTTCTGGCACAGTCCTGACAAAGTTCTTTCTCACTCTCATAAGCCAAACCTCATACTATCCCCTCCTCCACACCACTCTACAAGCCTCATTCTAGCTTCCTCATGAGTATTACTGATGCTTACTACAACTTATAAACAAATCAAACTATGCCATGTTAGTATCAACAAATGAGAGAGAATATGGTATTTGTCAAATTTTTCAAGATCTGTCTATTTTCCTACAAATTTCAAAATTTCACTTTCCTCACTGATGAGTAGAATCTCATTGTGTATATGTATCACATTTTCATTATCCATTCATCATTTGATTTTTTAAATTTTTATAACATGTTTATTGTCAATAATTAGATACAATGTATGAGCAAATCTTGAGGTGGTATCCCCATTTTCCTCTTCCCTGCTCCCAACCCACTGGGGGCCCTCCTTTGTGGGCATACTGGATCAGTCTATGAGGTAAGGGTTTATGAATTGTACATGAGGTAGCTAGATTATTTTTCTTTGTGTATTATTCTGAGGGGGGCAATGACTCTGAATAGTCTCCCCCACTATGGCTCTTACAATTGTTCTTCCCCCTCTTCCAATCAATTCCCTGAGTCACAGTGGGTGAGTTTTAAGTCTGCTTTACTGTTGAGATCTTAAGAGTCTCTGGACTTCTGCTTTGGATTGTGTTGGGTATCATTGGTGTCTGTCTCCATTGACCTTTCATGGGTTATCTGACTTGCTGTGGTGATAGGTCTCTTGTTAATCTTGCCGCTTTCTCATAGGTTTTGTTTAGGTCCTATATAATAGGTTATTGGTGGTTCATGTCCTGCCTGGTTGTCAGTCAACATCTCATGTCTTGTTGGTGGAATTGGGTCGTCCATGGTTCTCACTGCCTTCTGAAAAATACAAAGAGAATCTATCAGATAGTGAGATCAGTATAGGTAAAATGAGACAAACACTGTTGATTTGGGATGATTCTAATGGGTGCATCCTCTCTGTAGAACTCTGGTAGCTGGAGTTTCCCCTTGGAGCCATATTCTTGGTCCCTGTAAGATTTTGCCATGGATCTCAGTTCCAATTAAGAGTTCCTCGCCACTGAGCAGATCTCTTAGCCAATCAGTAAGCCATTGATTACCCACCTAGCTTTAGCACCACTATTACGCAGATGAGCACTTCTTAGCTTGCTGACCTCTTCCACATAGCAGTATGCTCAGCATTCTTGCGACATCAGTCAGCATTGTATATCAGTGGTCTATGCTTTCTCCAAATATCACTGACCTATTTCCTCTGGTAGCTCATGTGATGCCTTCCAGCACTACACATGCTACCATCTGGGATATTTTTAGATTTTTTTTGAGGAAACTCCATGTTTATTTCCATAGTGGCTATACAAGTTTGTACTACCACTAAGAGTGGATAAGGATTCTTCTCTCACCACACCCTTACCAACATTTTTTTTGTTATTTGATTTCTTTGGTGATAGCCATTCTGATAAAAGTGAGATGGAAACAAAGTAGTTTAAATTTTCATTTCCCTGATGACTAAAAATGTTGACCATGTTTTTAGATATTTAGTGATCATCTGCATTTTTTCCTTTGAGAATTCTCTATTGAGTTCCTTGCCCCATTTTTGACTGGGTTGTTTGTTTTAACTGCTTTTTTTATTTCTTTATATACTCTATTTTATTTAGTTTTTGTATATAAACCTGTATCAGATGTATACCTGGTAAAGATTTTCTCCCATACTGTAAGTTGACTCTGTTGATGGCTTCCTTAGATATGGAGTATCTTTCCAGTTTTATGGGACATGAATGCATGACAGATTGTTTTATTCCATGGGCTACTTCGGTCTTATTCAGAATGTCTTTCCCTATGCTTATATCTCAAAAGTATTCTCCCTATTTTTTCCTCTAGTAATTTAGCAGTTTCAGGTCTTATATTGAGGTCCATGATATATTTGGAGTTCATTTTTATATATTTTATTTACTGATTTGCAAGCTGATAGAGATAGAAGAAATGCAGAGAAAATGGGCATGGCAGGGCCTACTGCCACTGCAAATGAGCTCTGTATGCATGTGCCACCCTGTGCATTAGGCTTTATGTGAGTAGTATGGAATCAAGCCTAGATGATTAAGCTTTGCAAGCCAGTGCCTTTACGGCTGAGCCATTCCTCCAGCCCTGGAGTTGATTTTTATGCAGGGTGAAAAAAGAGATTTAGATTCATTCTTCCACATGTGGTTACACAATTTCTTCAACACCGTTTTTTTTGAAGATGCTGTCTCTTCTCCAGTGTGCATTTTTCACCTTTTATCAAAAATCTTCTACTCTTTTCCAATTATCTTTATATCTGCTTTAGTGCCAATATCATACTGTTTTTTTAGCACTATGGATATGTAGTATATCTTTAAATCAGGTATAGTGGTGTCACCCAGTGCTATTTCTTTTGCTAAGGACATTTCTGACTATCTAAGGCATGTTGTGCTTCAATATAAAATTTGAGACCTTTTTTCTATTTCTTTGAAGAATTGTACCATAGGCATGCTAACTTAAAGATTATTTGTAATATGGACTATATATAATAAAGACCATTTATAAAACACAGTCTGCGGCCATGAGTAGGCTGACCACACCTCCTACTGGGAGAGAAAAGCAAACCAAGAAAGGAGCACTTGTGCAATGAAGGAGCCTGGGCCTGGGGGAGACAATCAACAGCTATTAAATTCGGCCAAATAGTCCACTCAGTGAGGGGGAACCCTTGATTGGAACCGGGGATTCAGGGCGATATGCACTGGATCCCATACTCTTGGGCTCCCAAGAAAAGATGCACTATGGGAGTGACTGCCAGGGAGGCTTTTTAAAAATAGAAGCTAGGTAATCCAGATTGTTGTATATTTGTTAACCGATACTGACCTCATTCTCTGATGGAGGCTGTGTTTGTATTTTTCAGGATACAGCGAGGGAGCCGTGGCCCATATAATCCCTACCAACCGACTGCAGGCAGAAAGCTGAGATCCTGGCATGAGATGAGCCACCACAGTCATACGGGGGAGGATCCATATGGAACCCCACAGAGAATGATTGGATGAACAAGGGACCCATAGCCATAGCCATTCAATGAACAAAGGATAAGCCAGTGAGACAGAAACCAACGAATCTCAACACAAAAACCCCTAAGCTCACAACACTAAAGCAGCCTCAATACTCACCCACCACGACTCAGGGAAATGAGCGGAAGAGGGGACGGAAAGATTGTGAGAGCCGTGGTGGGGGAGAATATCAGAGACTTGGCAACCCTCAGTAACAACACACTTGGATCATGAGAACCTGGCTGAAGACTGGGCTATCCATGGTCCCCTACCACAAAGACTGATACAGACGGCCCACGGAAGAGGATATCCAGCTGACTGGGGATGGGGAATTGGGGCAATGGGGAATTGGGGATAACAACTCATGGTTGGCCCACTAAACAATGTAACTCATTATGGACAATAAAGGAAAAAAAAGACCATTTATAGTTAATGATATAATACCTTTAGAAATTGTATAAATGGTATAAGTGTTTTAGTGTCTATTTCATATAAATATCAGGAATCCTTATTTATTATCATAATTCCTTCCCAACAATGCTAAGAAACAACATAGGGCTGGAGAGATGGCTCAGTGGTTAAGGCATTTGCCTCCAGTGTACAAGGCCCCGGGTTTAATCCCCCAATATCCACATAAGCCAGACCCACAAGGTGGTGACCCTGTTTGAAAATGAATAAATAAAATATTAAAAAAGAAATAACATAACATAAAAAGGATGAATGAATGTTCAGTAAAACAATACATTGTAGGATGCTGAAGGAATGACACAAAGGGGTGGACAATTAAAAGGCTTAGATGTTTTTTAAAAGATAAGCTTGTATGTAACAACACCTCACAGAGGTCTAGAAGCCAGCAACTATCTGCTGGATTGCCAACTCTATTATCATTCAGGGTCCTAGCAATTTCAGTTCATATTTGTTTAGAACTTATTGGATCTAATGCTTTATACTTAATCTCAGAGTCCTTTGATTTGATATATATATTAGAAAATTGATTTCCTTATGTATATAAAAGCTTACATATCCAAATGTTATGTCTTTTTATGATTATAGCTCCAAAGTTCCATTAATTTCAGGACCTGCATCTGTATTTCTTGAAGAACAGATCTCGTGGTAATGAAATCTCCCAGCTTTAGCTTAGTACACACTCTAACAGAGTAACCTATTGAGCAAGTAGTGGGCATTGTCCTGCAAGAGGGGCCATGAATAGAAGGGGAGAGAGTTTAAGCCTGTGAAAAATTGATATGTCTGGTCCCAGTCACCAGCTCCTTCCATCACAGAGCTGTTGACCAAAGTGACCCATGAGGTCCCCAAAACAAGACAGGATTCTGTCAAATTTTTGAATACCCACTCCAAGCCTGAGGTAGGATCCTGTTGCTGAAGAAACCAAAAAAAGCTATCTATCAACATTGAGATACCTTTCGAGGTCCGGAAAAGTAACCAGCTCCCAGATGCTAGTTAGTGCAGTGCTGGAAGGCACTGAATAAGCTGCCAGGGGAAACTGGTAAATGATAGTTGGAGTAAACAGAGACCACTGATATGAAATGCAGTCTGCAGCTATAAGTAGGCTGAACACACTTCCTATTGGGAGAGAACAGCAAACCAAGAAATGAACACTTGTGCAATTGAGGTGTCAAAGCCTAGGGGATGCAATCAACAGCTTCTAATTCAGCCAAGTAATTCACCTAGTGATGGGGAGCACTTAACTGGAACTGGGGACTCAGAGTGAAAAGCACTGGGAGCCAGAATCTTGGGCCCCCAAAGAGAAATGCACTATATGATTGATTTACAAAGAGGCTACTAACAATACAATCTAGCTAATTCAGAAACGTGTATCTCAGGTGACCTATACGGATCTCACTCTCCAATGGAGATTCTATTTGTATTTTTCAGAAGGCAGTGAGCGACCTGTGTCTCGTCCAACCCTACCAACAAACCACAGGCTGATAGCTGACAACCTGGCAAGAGATAAGCCACCCCAGACCTACCTTGGAGGCTTCACATGGAACCCCATAGAGTGTGGTGGGATAAGCAAGAGACCTATATCCATAGCCAATCAGTCAACCCAGGATAAGACAGACAGACACCAACGATCTTCAACACAACCTAAAGCAGTAGTACAGAGGCACCTAAGACCTCAACAATAAAGTAGCCTTAATACTCATCCACCATGACTCAGGGAAATGAGCGGAAGAGGGGGCAGAAAAATTGTCAGAGCCATGGTGGGCGAGAACTGCCAGAGACATTGCCCCCCTCAGTAACAGCCTACAAAGGAGGGGTGGAACTGGGTTGACTCCTAGGCTATCCATTATCCCCCACCCCATGGACTGATCCAGACTTCCCAGGGAGAAGGATATCCAGCTGATTGGGGACAGGGAAGAGGGAAGTCAGTCGGGGAACTGTGGATACCAACACATTATTTACTCATTCAATGTATCTAATTATGGATAATAAAGAAAAACACAATATCTAAATCAGGGGCAAAAAAGACCTAATGACAGTCTTTCCCATGGTAGCAGGTATGAATGGCACTGGGGTATGCAAAGTAGGTTCCCTGGGGAGCTGGGGATTTATAAGCATGTTGTGTGCAATTTTCTTCCTTCCGTATATTGTGCTTCTCCTTTTTTTCTGCACTGGGGGTCCAACTAGGGATGAGCCTTTCATTGTCTCATTAATCGGGATAAGATTGGTGAACCCACCCAAGTATAGTTCATCTGTCCATCCCTCAGACACAACCATCAGTCCTTGCCTAGGTCAGGGTCTGATTGCTTTAGCAGTTCATGGATGTTATTTGCAATTTTAAGTATCTTTATCAGTGGAGTATCTGAATTAAACTGGGGGGCTTTGGTAGTCCCCTGTGGGGGTCCTCTGTCGGGTTTTGGGGCCCAGGGGTCTAGTGTATTGACTCTACTTATTGTTATAGACAAATTGGTCATTTTAATGGTTAAACTCAGATTTGCCAAGTTATGATTATTGCTACTCTTTCCATGCACCAACCCATCCCAAAATTATAGGAGCCCCACTGTTGGGGTTTTTCTATAGCCAGCTCCCAAATGATTCCCTATTGAACACTTCACCCTATCACTGATACACCCTGCCCTTTGGTTGGGGAACCTGTCTATGCCCCCAGGATCCAAAGTCCATGTAAGACCAGTATCTGAGGTAAGACCAATAGGCTCCTCTGCAGTCCCAAGGAGTCCTGGGCAGCAGTCCTTATGTAGCTTATCTCAAAGTATCTCCAGTGTAGCCATAGGAGTAATAATAACAGGGCTACATGCTACAGCACCTCTAAGCAGTTGCAGGCAGTATGAAGACGCCATCTAAAAGAGACAAGGCAAGGGCCCTGGAGGGGGCAATTAGTCTTATTGAGTAGTGATGATTCATGACATAGAAGAGGCCTCCCACACCAGACTGTGGGTCTGGGAGGCTGATGTGGGGCTAGTGCAGAGAATGCTCAGCCAACTTAGGATCAGGAAGAGCAGGGCTGTCCGTAGTTGGGCTGGGCCCCTGGGGTTCATCTCTGCACTGTCAGGATACATGGTCAGTTCACGGACTGGTCTGGGTTTGGTTCAGTCTTCCACTCTAGGAGGAGGATCAGCAACTGCCTTAGAGTGGGTGTGACATATCCAGGATTTGACACCTGCCATATTGAGAGCTGAGGAAATGGTTCATATGACATGGTACGGCCCCTCCCATCTCAGATCTAGATTTCCTCATATTGGAATTTTTATACAAATCCAGTCTCCTGGGTACCAGGGGTGTAAGGGACCTTTAACTTCTGGGGGAGCAGGCAAGTTTAGTTGCCTCCCAATCCTCTGTGTAGTCCTGACCAAGTCTTTCAGAAACCACTGGAGATGGGTGTGCCTTTACTCTCCGGGATCCCCGGAGTCTCTCAGGAGCAGGGGAGGCGTTCTACTGAACAAGATCTCAGAAGGGGAATAACCACATTAACAGGGTGTGCAATGTATTTTGAACAAGACAAGTGGCAAAATCTCAGGCCAGGGGAGGCCTGTCTACTGGCAATGGTTAGCGATTGCTGTTTTTAAAGTTCTGTTCATTTTCTCAACCCAGCCCAAAGACTGGGGATGGTATTGTGTGTGCAATTTCTGGTTCAGCCCCAGTGCCATTGACACTTGTTGAATGATTTTACTAAAAAACTGGGCTATTGTCCGAGCCAATGCTTTCTGGTACCCCAAAACACAGAATAATTTCTCTAACCAGAAAACTAGATACCTCCTGTGCCTTCTCTGTTTGGATAGCAAAAGCCTCTATCCAACCAGAATAAGTACACACTATGACTAGCAAATATCGGTAACCTTTGCTCGGCTGAATGTCAGAAAAGTTCAGTTCCAGATGCTCAAATGGATAGGGCCCTTGCTTCTGCATTAGCATTGGCTTCTTGGGCTCCTGTTTAGGATTACTTCTTGTGCATGGCAAACAGGCTTGGCTGAATTGTTGGTTTAAGGTCACCAGCTTTGGGACCTCCAAGTACCTCTGTGGCAAATCCTGTAAAGCTGTCTTCCCCAAGTGTGCTTGTTGAACTAGGCCGAAGGCCGCCCCCTCTGGGACCCTGATCCTTCCTTCTGGGGTAATTAACCAGCCCTCAGGAGTCCTCAGTTGCTCCCTGTCTTATTGCTTCCTCCTTTTCCTCCACATCATACCCAGGCAGCTCTGGAAGTAGAGGAAGAGTAAAGCATACTCTCTCAACTGCCTTTCCCTGGAGGGCTGCCTGCTTGGCAGTCTGGTCTGCCAACTGGTTGCCCTGACTCACTTTATATCAGCCTCTTCTGTGGGCTCAGCAGTATACTACTGCCACAGTCCGGGGTGCCCACATGGCTTCTAAAAGCTGGAGGATTTGGTCTCCATTTGTAATCTCTTTGCCTTCTGAAGTGAGGAGTCCCCTCTCCCAGTAAATTGCCCCATGGATTTGAAGGGTGGCAAAAGCACACTGAGAGTCTGTATATACAGTGACATGATTTCCTTTGGCTAAGGAGAGAGCGCCCTTGTTAAAACATGGAGTTCAGCCTTCTGGGCTGACCAGTGACTGAGCAATTGACCTTCCTCTACCACCTGATCTGTGGTGGTCACTGCATACCCAGTCCTGTACTCTTGTGGCGGCAGACTTCCACTTCCATCAGTGAAAAGTTTCATGTGGGAGTTAGCAAGTGGCTTGTCTTTCAAGTCTGGTCTAGAGGAGAAAATTTCCTCCACGACTTCCTCACAAGCATGGAGGGCTCACCCTCCTCTTTGGGTAAATAAGTGGCTACATTCAATGCTTGAATGGCCTCTGTCTTAATTCAGGAGTTCTCCCCTATCATAGCCTGGTACCAGGCTATTCACTCCCCAGTCATCCAGTGGCTAGCTGTCCCATTTTGCAAAGAGGTGACTTGATGTGGGACTTTAACGGTGAGGTTCTGTCCCAGAGTCAACTTGTCTGCTTCCTATACTAAAAACATGGTATATCCCAGTGCCTAGAGGCAAGGGGGCCAGCCTGCTTCTATGGGGTCCAGCCTTCTGGACAGGTATGACACAGGCTTATTCCAGGGACCCAGTTGTTGAGTCAGAACTCCCAGTCCAATCCCACCTTTCTCATGAACATAGAGGTCAAAAGGGCAGGTGACATCTAGGGTGGTGACTTCACACAGTCTTTTCTTAAGCTGACTGAAAGCTTTTTCTTCCTCTTCCTCCCATCTCAGTGGGTCTGCGGTAGACCCCCAGAGAGCATTATGGAGAGGTTTAGTGATGGCAGAGAATGCTGGAATCCAGAGTCTGAAGAATCCACCTGCCCCTAGAAACTCTCTGAGTTGTTTCTTAGTCCTGGGGTGTGGGTACCGTATGATTACCCATTTTCACTCCTCCCCAAGTTTTCTCTGTCCTTGGCTGAGATGGTATACCAAATAAGTGACTTCTTCTTGGCATATCTGAACCTTCTTTTTAGAGACTTTCTATCCTGTCTCCTATAGATAATGTAGTAATTCTTCAGTGCCCTGCTTACAAATCTCTTTAGTGGGATCTGCAAGCAGTAGATCATCCACATATTGTAGGATTCTGCATCCAGCAGGCCAGCAGTGTTCTAAATCCTTGTGTAGGGCCTCCCCAAAAATAGTTGGGGAGTTTTTGTATCCTTGGGGCAAGCAGGCCCAGGTCAGTTGTCCCTAGGAACCAGTCTCTGGATCCTCCCATTCAAAGGCAAATAAAGGTTGGCTTGCTTCCACTAGCCTCAGGCAAAAGAAAGTGTCCTTTAAGTCCAGGCATTGGAGGTATCAGGCTCAGTAAAGAATATGGGTTTGGGACTGTAGGGCACAAAGTCTTGGTGGTGTCATTGACCCTGCGCAGGTCTTGTACTGGCTGGTAATCATTGGTCCCTGGCTTTTTCACTGGGAGAAAAGGAGTGCTCCAGGAAGACTGGATCTCCTTCAAAATTCCTTCATCTTTGAGTCTTTTGATGTGGGGTGCTTTTCCCAGTGGAGCATCCAAAGGAACTGGATGTTGTCTCTGTCTCACTGAGATGGCACCTGGATTGAGTGTCACCAATACAGGCGGATACCCTCTGGCTAGGCCAGTTCCTCCTCAGTGTGTGTCTCAAACCTGGGGAAATCGCTTCAGGTACCAGTTTAATGCTTGTGGCATCATGAATCCTCTCCCCACTTATGTCTTGGTGAAGTCTCCAATAATCCTCTGGGTGGACTTCCAACACTAACACTGGTAGGGGGTCTGAGTTAGTGGCAGGGCTCACATCCATGGTTACTGTGGTGCCTAGTTTGGATAGCAAGTCTCTGCCCAGTAGGGGTCCTGGGGACTCTGGCACATACAGAAACCAGTGGCAAACTTGGTGGCCTCCTTTTGAGCACTCTCGTGGCTCACAGAACCTGTATTTCTTGGTAGTTCTGGTTGCCCCCATAATAGTAACAGAGTCTCTGGTGAGCTTTCCAGTGGGGGTGGTCATAGTCAAGATAGCCTTTCCAGTATCTAATATAAATGTCATGGTTTGGCCCCCCAGATATACTCAGACCAAGGTCTCATGGGGGCCAATGGGTATTGAGCCCAGTTGCCTTCAATCACTGTCAGTCCCAATTCTCCATTCATGGTCCCCAGTATCAGGGGTTTGGGATTGCTTGGCAATTGTCACCACAGCTGGCTTGGCCCCTTCCCAAGTCCAGGAGTCTCTTGTTGGCTGGTATTTGTTTTCCTTCTTTTCAGGACACTCATTTTTCCAGTGTCCCTTCTTTTTATAGTAAACACATTGGTCTCTATCAAGAGGGTTGTGACAGTTTCCCTTACCAATGGGGGATGGTCTCAGGTTCCGGGTTCCTCTCTCCTCTTGGAGAGCTACCACCATAATTCAGGCTTCATCTTAAACTGTTCTTTGTATATGAATAGCTAGAATTCCAGATCTTCCCCAAACACACCTTAGGCCTGGACCCTAGATCCGGCCAAGGTAACACACTCTCATAGACAGATCCTCAAAGACAGCAAGGGTAATGATCTTTCCTTGATCACATGTGTTAAGAATGGCACTTATCTATAGGAATTTTTTTCTCTCAAACACACATATCTACTCTTACCATGTGTTCAATGCCAGGCTTTTAACCCAAACTGAAATAAAATTCTACAAAATACCTGAGATTTTAGGTCCAGTACTGCCCAAAACTGTGAAGGTCATCAAAAGCAAAAGAAGTCTGAGAAAGTGTCACACCTTAGAGAAATCTAAAAAGACAAGGCATCTAAATGAAATCTTGCTCCAAGTGTCATATTGTAACAGAAAGAGGTTGTTTGAGAAAGTGATTAAGTATGAATGAAGTATAGATTTTAATTAATTTTCCTTAGTTATGACAAAACCAATATACTATCAAAGGATATTAGTATGGTAGTATGGAAGTATAACAAATTCGGGGGGAGAAAAAGATCATCCTATTTGCAACATAGTCTTTTGGGAGTTGGCCACTGGGTAATATGAGGTAGGGTTGTTGGTGTCCCTGCATGGAGGGCTGATGGAGCCATGAGGATGAACTGTAGGTGGCATTGGAGACCCTAGCACTTTGGAGATCCCAGCACTATGAAACAGCCACCAAAGGACAGCTGCCAGCTCAGTATTGAGTTTTCCCCAGGTTGTATGTGGGGGAAATTTGAAACCAAAAGGATTCTGTCATGGGTCTCAGAGTCCTGACAGGAAGCTGAAGGCTTTGACATTTGCCTTGTTTGTTTTGGATCTTGCATTGGTTCAATCTTTCCTTGTAATCCCAATGACATCTTTTGTAGTGCGAATGTTTACTTTGTGCCATTATGTGTATTTAACTTGAGTTTTAACTTTACAAGCTTACAGTTAATAGACTGTCTTGAATCTCAAATGAAACCATGGACTTTGGACTTTTGATCAGTGTTGGGATTGATTTTAAAAATTATGGAGGCTTTTAAAGTTGGACTGAATGCATTTATTTTTTTTTTATCTTAAGACAGTTGTGAGTATATGGGGCCCAGAAGCAGAATATGGTGGTTGGAGTCAGATGTCCCCGAATACTCCATAAATTCATGTATTTCAAATGCTTGGTTTCCACCTGGTGGCCTTGCTGAAGGATGTGTGTTCCTTAAAATGCTCTTTGGTGTGTTATAGACAGCTCCCCCTTGCCAGAGCTGGGCTCACTTTCTTGCTGCTGATTTCCACTGCCTGTGGCAGATTGTGATGTCTACTTTCTGCTCATGCCATGCTTTCCCCTGCCATCATATAGATTTCCCCCCAAGATGATAAGCAAAAAGAAACTCTTTCCTCCCATTAGCTGCTTTGGGTCAAATGCTTTGTCCCAGCAGTGTGAAGCTGTGAAGCCATCTACAACTCTTCTCTTCCTATCTATCTCTCTCTCTCTCTCTCTCCTCTCTCTCTCTCTCTCTCTCTCTCTCTCTCTCTCTCTCTCTCTCTCTGACTCCCTGCTGATATATGATGATGTGAGGCAGTTTTCTGCTTCTACCATGCTTTTCCCTCCATGATGCAACTTCCCCCTCAGAACTGGAGGCTGATATAAATAAACCCTTTCCCCACAGGAGCTGATTTTGTTCAGGTGTTTTGTCTCAGCAACAAGAAGGTTACTCAGTGAACCAAGAAAGGAGCACTTGTGCAATGGAGGAGCCAAAGCCTGGGAGAGGCAATCAACAGCTTTTAAATTTGGCCAAATAATCCACTTAGTGAGGGGGAACCCTTAACTAGAACTGGGGACTTAGGGCGACATGCACTGGGAGCCAGACTCTTGGGCCCCCAAAGAGAGATGCACTATGCTAGCAATTGACGGTGAGGCTACTAAAAATAGAATCTAGCTAATTCAGAAATGTGTATCTCAGTTAACCTATGCCGATCTCACTCTCCAATGGAGATTCTCTTTGTATCTCTCAGAATGAAGAGAGAGAGAGAGAGAGAGAGAGAGAAAGAGAGAGAGAGAGAGAGAGAGAGAGCGAGCTGTGGCTCATCCAACCCTACCAATGAACTGCAGGCCAATAGCTGACATCCTGGCAAAAGATGAGCCACCCCAGACATACCATGGAGGATCCATATGGAGCCCCACAGAGAATGATGGGATGAACATGTGACCCACAGTCACAGCCAATCAGTCAACACAGGATAAGCCAGTGAGAGAGACACCAATGATTTTCGACACAAAAGCAGAAGTACAGAGACCCCCCCCCCTAAGATCTCAACAATAGAACAGCCTTAATACCCACCACAACTCAGGGAACTGAGCAGAAGAGGGGGCGGAAAGATTGTGAGAGCCTTGGTGGGGGAGAGTACCCAAAGTCATGGCTGCCCTCAGTAACAACACACTAGGGCTGGTGGAACCAGCCTGACTCCTAGGCTATCCATGGTCCCCAGCCCCAAGGACTGATCCATACTGCCCATGGAGGAGTATATCCAGCTGATTGGGGATGGGGAAGAGGGGCACTGGGGAACTGGGGATAACAACTCTTTGTTTGCCCATTAAATAATGTAACTCATTATGGACAATAAAAAAAATAAATTCGATAAAAAAGAAAAGAAAACAAGAAGGTTACTGAAAACCAATAAAAAAAAAAAACTATCAGAAAGTTTTTTTTTTAATGTCAGACTTTAGGATAGCTTGATGAATAGTTGTGTACATTTGTCTTTTCTTACATCTTGTTACAGATGTAGACTGTGATAAATGTTAATCTCTTCTAGACCTTTGAGGATCCAGGTTTAATAGTACAATGATTTCTTTTTGTTTAAACTAAGCTAATTGTTATCTTTGAGCAAGTTCTGATAAAGTAAGAGTCTAGTGATGCTGAAACGTATCTTGTTAATGTTCAATTTATTCCAGGAAGAGTTAATATTAATAGGAAAAATAATTACTTCCAAAATTTCTGGAAACAATATTGGTCATTTAACATAGACCAGGAATCTTGACAATTATTGAAATGGTATCCTAAAAACAGCACATTTATTTTGGATAGATAGATCATGGTTTTATTTCATCCTGCATTCTAAATTCCCTATATAGGGAATCATTGGATTTTAAAGTCTTACATAGAATAAACATTTCCTATTTTGATTATGTTTTATTCAAGAATGCATATATGTTATGTCATCTTGAGTCATGTCATTTGTTCTTAATAATGTAAATATAGAAAATATGTAATGTTTCTGTTAATTTTGAGGCTTATCTCTTTGTCTTTTACGTTTTATCTTTAATAAATGAGTTGGTAGCATTTTCAATACCAGGTATAAAATTTTTCTGCTACTCAGAAATATATAGATCCATTAATTTGACCTTCACATTGAGGTGGAGTTGATACTGCAAGCTTAATGAAGCAATTATTCTTAAAGAGAAAATCAGTCATAAAGCCAGATTCCTCCTCCCTTTAATATGCACATTAATTAAGTTTTCTCTACTATTTGCATTGATAAGCAATCATTGATGATACAAAGGAATAATTAAGACCTTATGTATCTCTCCTACAGTTTTAGACCTTCTGTTCCACAGTTTAAATTTTTCTCTCCTTTTTTTTCTTCTCCTCTCCTCTTCTCATCTTTCCTCATCCACATCCTTCATGGCTTATTGGCCCTTGTTACATTTACCAAAATCACTAGAATTCCTGGTTCATCTTCACCTGGGAACTGTGGCATCATGAAAATCCGTGACTAGTCAGGCATGATGGTACAGGCTTTAATCCCAGCACTTGGGAGGCTAAGGTAAAAAAAATGTCATGAATTTGAGGCCAGCCTGGGGCTACAGAGTGAACTCCTGATCAGTCTGGGCTAGAGTGACAACCTGCCTTGAAAAAAAAAATAAAAAACAAAATAAAAATGACTTTAATGTTATTTTTATATACTAGGAAGCCAAAGTTGTTTGTCTTATGTAGGAAATGCTTGATCAAGTATACTGAATATATTTAAAAGAGGAGGCAAACTAACGGGGCAAAAAGAACGGAACAGTGTTTGTAGTGATAGCTTTCTGTAATGAGAATGATGCTATTTGTTTCCTGTGCTCGGCTTCAACTTCCTCCTCCTGTTCTCTGTGATACATTCAGGATTCTGAAGTGAGCACTGCACAGAAGCTGCACCTGCTGTTTACCTGGGCCCTCATCCCAGAACTTCTTTTTAACTTTGATTACCATTGGCAATGTTTGCCTCTCGGATCACATCTTCGTCTTCAGATCCTCACTTGAATTCCAGGAAGCATACTCTCCAAGTTTGTCTCTTCTGGCTACTTCCCCTTCTCTATGACTTTCTCTGCTTTCTGATTAACTGTGGCTTCACTTTAAACAGGTGTGCTGAGTACTCTCCTATGTTATTGATAGCCTGGGTATCTACCTTAAATATCAGTTCCTTACATGAAGTTTGTAATTTCCATGTATTTATCTAAAGGCATGACCCAAATTTACATTAAAAATAATACTGTTCCTACCCTTTCATTGCTCCGAGCACACAGGCCTGTTCTTCCAAAGTCATCAAATGTCTACATTTTTATCTATCCATTGCTCTGGCCTGAACTCTTAGTGTCACTTTTATCTCTTGTCATTTTGTGGGACCCATAGAAATCCTTTCTGCTCTACTTTCCAAGTATACCTGGAATCTCTCCTAGGCCACATTGTCATTACCACTTCCCTGGATTGTTTCAAAACTACCAATCATCTTCCAAAATTCAGGCTGGTTGAAAAAATTTTCCCTGCTTCTTATTTATTTAGATGAAACTCTGAAGTTTTCACCACCACCTTCCAGACATATGATCAGGACTACTAAAGCTCCCCGACCTCACTCCAAGCCTTCTATGCTCTGCTGAGAGGGGGCCAAGCATGTCCCAGCTCTTCACTGTCCTACAAGCTGTTCCTCGCAGCCGGGTGACTCTGTTCCCATCTGTCCTTATTCCCTGCAATTCCTTCCATCTCCTTGCCCTGTCTTACTTCTCAGGACCTGCTGCTATTTCCCCTTCTTCATCTCCATCCTGCTTCTAGACTGTAAGCCCCACAGACACATGTTCTGTGCAAGTTACACTGCTATTTCCCCAAAACTTTTAAGAATACCTGGAACATACTAAATATGCAATATACACATATTTAATTAATTATAATGGACTCCTGAGATCATCTTTAAGTTCTAAACACAAAACTTCTTGTGGTAGTTTTAGTAATCTGCATTGTGAAGAAGGTTTTCCAGTGTGAGAGTTGCTACTCTCCATTTTACAGAGTTCAAATACAAAGCTGAGTCTAATGTAAGTAGCAGAACTTAAGAAGGTGGATGTTTAGCGGGGCGTGGTGGTGCATGCCTTTAATCCCAGCACTCAGGAGGCAGAGGTAGGAGGATTGCCGTGAGTTCGAGGCCACCCTGAGACTGAGACTACATAGTGAATTCCAGGTCAGCCTGGGCTAGAGTGAGACCATACCTCGAAAAAAAAAAAAAAAAGGTGAATGGTCGAAGTACCGAATGTGGATTATCTACAAGGTCAAAATTAATAAATAAGTACATGTTAGTTTTATCATATTTACCAAAAATTTTACTTTATAGGAAATATTTTTTATCTTGTATGTCCTCCAAGGCACAGCAGAAATTTGATAAGCATATTTCAGTAGCATACAGAAATTTATTGCTTTAAAGTAAACATCTCAGTTTTCTGTGCACCTTCACTTCCTGTAGAAAATGCATTTCAATGAATCCAATGAGGGCTGGGGAGATGACTCAACAGATAAGAACTCTTGCATGAAGCATGAAGGCCTCAGGGAGCCTGTTTTTCATTGAATTTAATCACTTGGCACCCATGTATATACCTGGGCGTGACTACACTCTCCTAAAGCCCCATGTGGGAAGCCCAGAAAGGATAATTTCAGGACAGCCAGTCTAAACAAAAATGACAATTCCTGAGGAACCATGAAGGTGAGTGATAGAAGGCACCTGACATCCTTCTCTGGCCTTCATACACATATGCATAGGGCACACACACATGCATATACCATACACACACACACACACACACACACACACACACACACACACACACACCACAGCATATACTACACACATACACACATGAAAAAAATTCCTCTCATCAAAAATGTCTTTAAATTTTTAGGATTTGGTATTTGTAACTTATTTGAAACAAATTATAAAACATGTATACTAGAAGAGAACTGTCTATACATTCTGGCATATATTAATATTCCCTGTGATTCCTAAGTGTAATTCTGACAGTGAGGTGGCACTGCTATATCTAAAAATATATCTAAATATATATATATATATATATATCATATATTTCAAATAATTGAGATAGGATAATTTGTCTCATTTGATTCAACATATACACTATGGAAACAAAATAAAATCACTACCCTTTGTTAAATAAAGTGAAACAATGATACTACATCAAGAGGCCCATCTAAGTCTAATGATTTGCCTAAGAAAATATAGTCTTTTCATATTTTTCTTTTCTTAATGGCTCATCAGATAGTTGTTGAAAGTTGAAGATATAATCGAAATTATGACCAGTTAGAGGGCTCCTCCTCTCAGATGAATATAAAACCAGCCTCATGGACCCCGCATCCCCCGGTGTATTTTTGTGAGCACTTCCCTGCCATAATCTCCATCCCCAGCTCAGTGCTGACTGATTGGGTGGAAACTCTGGGGAGGGGAAGAAAAGACACAGTAACACCTAGTGTACAGACACTTCTGGGACTCCTGGGGGACTGAGCTTTGTGTTGTCTTGATAAAAGCATTAGCCAGGCTGGAGATATGGCTTAGTGGGTAAGGTGCTTGCCTGGGAAGCAGAAAGACTGGAGTTTGAGTCCCCAGTACCCACGTAAAGCCATCTGGAATTGCATTGCAATGGCTAGGCGCCCATAATCTCTCTCTCTCTCTCTCTTTCTCTCTCACTCTCTCTCTCTCCCTCTCTCCTCACATACATACTCTCATATAAATAAATAATAATAATAATAAAAAGCACTAGCCATGCTTCAGGCTACTGAAAATAAAGGAAATTTGGGCTAGCATGTAGTCATTGACCAAGGTCCCCTCTCCTGCCTGACTGAGGAATGAGTGGAAGAAAACTACCCCCCCCCCAACTTCTTCCTGGGAAAGGAAGAGTTGCCTGTATCAAATGCCCTTGCCCTTTGGGTAGCCATTAAAGGCACTGGTTTCTGTTTTGCATGTGATGGAGAGCTTATGGGTCTTGTCATAGTCTAAAGGCCTGGGTGCTAATAGTCATTGGCAGAAAGCTGCTCCAGAGGGCCCATGGCATAGCAGATAGGGACAGATTTTTTTTTAATCCTGAGGAGTGAGGAAAACAGAGTGGAGTGGGGAGAAAAACAGTCAAGCTGTGGTCTCAGCTACAGACAGGCTTCAACTTGACTCAGCTGCAAACAGAGTAGGATATGAGGGCAGATATAGTGTAAACCAGGTGTGGTGCTGCACACTTTCAATCCCAGCACTTGGGAGGCAGAGGTAGGAGGATCGCTGTGAGTTCCCTGCCATTCTGAGACTACCTAGTGAATTCCAGGTCAGCCTGGGCTAGAGTGAGACCCTACCTCAAACAAACAAACAAACAAACAAAAAAAGATGTAGTAAAATCTACTAGAGTAAGATAAAGCCAAAACCCAACTTCCAGGACATATTAGGCTAAAAGCTTAGGTTAGACTAAAAGATGTAGGTTGAATTCTAGGAATTAGAAGACAGGAGAGATGCAGGCAAGCAAGAGAAGAGGAGAGCACAGGCTGCTATCTTCAGGTCACCAGATGTTCTGGGTTCTGTAAATCTGAAGAAAGCTTATTGATTTGAAGTCTTAAGGCTCATTTTCTTTTAGTTTTTTACCAAGAAATTGTTATTTAGTTAATTCCCAGAAAACAAAGGAAGATAGCAAATGACTTCTTTTCCCAACAGGTCCAGGGGAGACAGAGAAAAGCTACTTTCTTCAGGGAGACAAGGGGAGTTGAAGGGCTTTATCCAGCAAGCTGTCTTTTGTCAGGAATATCTTGCACAACAGAGTCAGTGGGAAATCAGGAAAATGCAAGTGGAGCTGATGGGTTTCCATAGATGTACCTTCGGGAATAGGAGTGTGTGATCCCATGGGTAGCAAGGTGAATGAGAACCAACAACAGGATTCCATATCCCAGGGCCTTCTCTTCCTACCTCAAGTCACAGGCCTTTCATGCTCATGAGACTGAAGTCAGTATCAGGGACACATAAATTAGGATTAGTCGGTGTTACGATACTGGGCTGGAGAGACGGCTCAGAAGTTAAAGACATTTGCTTGCAAAGCCAGATGGCCTGAGTTCTATTCCCCAGTACTCATGGAAAGCCAGGTATACAGGGTGGTGCATGAATCTGGAGTTTGTTTTCAGTAGCAGGAGGCACTGGTGCATCCATTCTCTCTATCTCCCCTTGTAAATAAACAAAAATATTTTTTAAAGAAATGAGGATATTTATCAAATATATTATGTTAGTAGTTTCCTTTTCAAACCAACCCTGAAATTAAGCATAGCCATTCTTTTTATTTTTTAACATTCAGCCATGTGCTAGTAACATGTACTAGTTACAGCCAATGTGTCGTTTCTTCATTCCATGCAGTGAACCCCCAAACAAAGAAACCTCTCATTTAAGAAGAATCCACATTTTTTTCTTTCTTTCCTCTTGATAAGAGAACCTGCAAGTTATAAAATTGCTATTTTCATTTAACATTTCCAAGGGCCCAAATGGAAAGAAGTAAGATGGTACAAGCTTTAAACTGTGTCTAGCTACAGAGAAGAAAAATGAAATTTAGCCTCTCTAGGAAGGAAGGGTTTGGAGAATGTCTGTGACATGTTGCAGATAGATCTTTGATTTCCACCTTCCTCTATAGGAGAGAATATTAGTTTGAAAGTACATAGAGGTCATGTTTACCTAATTCTAATAAAGGACAACATAAATCTCACATAGTTAACCATCTGCAGGGAATGAGTGGATTATTCTTTTTCCAGAAGCCAAGTAATTAATATGGAAAAGCGTGTTTAGTGTTCAAAGAAGCTGGAGTGTTACTATATTAGATAAGGGAGCAGTCCATGACCACATAATGTCATTAAAGTGATTGGAAATTATGTGGTCTTTTAAGTTGCTTTATTTCCCTCAGCAGAATATTAATTTCAGGTGAGTAATTTAAATTGCATTAACACCAGCCTCCTTAAGATGACACTTCATTTAGTTATGAAAGTTGCTGCTACTAAAGACATCCCCAGTCTGCCATTTCACACTGGGCCTAGTTTGCACCAGATTGTATATTGTTTTCTCAAAATATGATGGGGTGTCAAATAACGTATTGCGAGCCTGCTGCTTTATGGGAAAATGCAATGCACATTCTGTAAATTGCCCTATTTTAGGTAGAGAATGTTTTAATTAGATTATGAAGTCAACTGACTGCTTAATGAACCAAATCATTTTGAGAATATCCTTCTTATGCACTGGATATCACTGTACTCTGAGACCACATGGTATGAAGTAGAGCCACACAATCTACAAGGACAGACAAAATTACACTCAGCATGCATCTTCACTGCAAAGCCTGTTTCATTCACTAATAAACTCTAAGCTGAGACTGCTATCAAAGTGGATCACTTGAGGTAAAAAGAAGTGCCGAAATGAAATTTTTAAGGGAAAAATTATTATGTACTTTAAAAAATATATAAAACAAAGTCAGCAGGTAAAAAGTTAGCTCAGTGGGTAAAGTGTTTGCTATGTAAGCATGAGGACATGGATTCAATCTTCAGTACCCATGTACAATGCCAGGAATGACAACGTGCATTTGTAATCCAAGTACTGGGGAGATGGAGACATAAAAGATCTCTGGAATTTGCTGGTTACTCAGTCTAACATAATCTAAACATAATCAGTAATCTCCATGGATTTGAGACGCTATCTCTAATAGAGGTGTATGAAATTCCTGAAGATGCATTCTTGCCTCCATATGCATGTATACACATGTGCAAACACAACACACACACGTGCACACAATGGGAATACACACTGTGCTACTTTCAGCAACTGAAATGGAGATAATTCATTAGGCTTGTGTGAAATGTGTGACAAGGGATCGAGGGTAAGGGTTTGTCTAACAAAGTTTTGTTCAGAGCCTTAAATACTCATCAACTCATGCCCTGCATAATCACTAGTGGCAGAATAACAGTGTGTGGTGGCTTGAATTAGGTGCCCCCATACACTCATGTGCTTTGAATGCTTGGTTCCCAGCTGGTGGCAATTGGGGAGGTGGAGCCTTACTGGCGAAGGTGTGTTCCTAGGGGTGGACCTCGAGACTTATTATCTTCTAGCTTTCTAATATTAGTTAGGGCTTACTCTCACGCATCTGTTTTTACCTATTATGACAAACTTTGATGTCCAGCCTCTGCTCTACCATGGTGTCCCCTGCCATCATGAAGCTTCCCTTCAAGACTAGAAGCCACAAGTAAAAAAGTTCCTCCTGTCACCTTTTTGTGTCTGAGATTTTGTCCCAGCAATGAGAATGTAACTCCTACAAAGTGAATTAGATGTCCAAAAGAGATGATTATATGGTTCCAGAAACTTCTTTCAAGTAGCAAATATACAACTTGGACTTAACTTTTGACATCTCAAGTTCCTCACAAATAAAATAGCTCCTCCCTAATATTTCCACTTCAATCTTCTTTTCTAATTTTATTCACAGTTTTCAAGTTCATTAAGAAAGATGTAATGCTTACTTTTTAAATAATGCATGGCCTTTGTTTTTCTGACAACAAATCCCCACTTCCTGCTTTTTTTTCTCCTTTAAATTCCCTGCTCTAGTTTATGATACCTCTCTTCTGTGATTTGTGAGCTTCTTAGATTTTGCTTCATAGCTGAAATTTGCTTCCTTTTTTGCTACCAATGTCTTGTTCTTCTAAACTATTCCCATAGTGCTCAACTCAGATTTTAGGATTCAGTCCCATCTCTGCTAGCTGCCTCTCCAATCAACCCTGCTCTTCTAAGTTAGTCTAACAGTGTTGGGCTCAGCTATTAGGATTCACTTCCATCCCTGTAAGCTGCCTCCTCAACCAAGCTGATATCTTCTGTGGTGGTTAATCTCAGTTATCAACTTGAGTGGATCTAGAATCTCTGAGGATACAAATCTCTGGACCTGAGAGGGAGTTTCTAGATTATATGAATTGATGTTGGAAGACCACCATAACTATAAGCAACCAAATTTCACAGGCTGGGGTTCTGAATT
>PVHP010001982.1:0-96691 GCA_004024765.1 Zapus hudsonius | reverse complement strand
GAATAATTTAAGAGCTTACAGTCAAAACCAGGTCTTTCACTAAAATACGTCCCTAGTCACAAGCTAAGGTTGTCCAAAAAGTTAAACATATCATTGACTATCATGTAAGTATTTTAATAGCTACAACTGACAGATATTACCAGTGAAGAAGTACAGTAATCACATTTAAATATGTATTTCTTATTTATTCTTTTTTTTTCTTTAAAAAAGAGAGATGAGACCACCATCAGATTGGGAAAACTAATGGATATCAAAGTTGTGATATACATACCTACTCTGCAGTAAGGAAAAATGACATAATGAAATTTGCAGGAAAGTGGATGGTCTAGGAACAGATCCTACTCAGCAAATTCACACAAGAACAGAGAGACAAACACCACATATTCTCCCTCATTTGAGTTTCCTAATCAGGTTAAGCTGAAATAGCAAGCAAACCTGACATGCAAATCACCTCAGGCCAGAGGTAAACCCTGTTGCTGAAGAAACCACAGAAAGCTATCAATCAGCATCGAGAGACCCTTCGAGGCCCAGAATGGTATCCAGCCCCAAGATGATAGTTAGTGCAGTGCTGGAAGGCACTTCATAAGCTTCCAGGGGAAGCTGGATAAAGACAACTGGAGCAAACAGAAACCACTGGCATGGAACACAGCCTGTTGCCATGAGAAGGCTGACCACACTTCCTACTGTGAGAGAACAGTGAACCGGGAATGGATCACTTGTGAAATGGAGGAGCTAAAGCCTGGTGGAGGCAATCAACAGCTTTTAAATTCAGCCAAATATTCCACTTAGTGAGGGGAGCCCTCAACTGGAACTGGGGACTTAGGGTGATATGCACTGGGAGCCAGACTCTTGGGCCCCCAAGGAGTGATGCACTATGCAAGTGATTGAAGGAGAGGCTACTAAAAATAGAATCTAAAACTCAAACTGCCCCCCTTACAAAATGGGGCACTGATCTCAGCAGAGAATTCACAGAGGAAGAAACTCATAAGGCCTTTATGCACCTGAGAAAGTGATCAGCATCCTTCAGCATCAGGGAAATGCAAATAAAAACCACAATGAGATTCCACCTTACTCCAGTCAGAATGGCAATCATAAAATAAAAAAAAAAACAAACCAGCAATAATTGCTGGCAAGGATGCGGGAAAAAGGAACCCTCATTCACTGCTGGTGGTATTGAAAGCTTGTTAAACTGCTGTGGAAAGCACTGTGGAGACTAATTAACAGAATGGTCATAGAGCTACCAATGGACCGAGCTATCCCTCTACTAGGCATCTACCCACAAGATGTCACTCCTCAGGAGAGAGATATTTGTGCAACTGTTTGTAGCAGCTCAATTCATAATAGCCAAGAATTGCAACCAACCAAAATGTCCTTCCATGGAGGAATAGATAACAAAACTCTGGTATATTTACACCATGGAATTCTATTCAGCTAAAAGGAAAAATGACATAATGAAATTTAGGGAAAAAATGGTCTGACTAGGAGCAGTTCCTTCTAAGTGATCTCTCAAAAGAAAAGAGAGCCAAACACTGTATATTCTCCCTCATAAGCATTCCTTAACCAGGCTAACCGTAAACCCTACGCAGACCAGTAGAAAGAAGTGAGAGGTTATTAATGAGGGGTAAGGGATGGGGGGAGGGGAATGGCTTAAGCATGAGGCTAAACCAAATTGGGTTCAAAACCATAAAATCCTCATGAGCATACTATAACCTAGAGAGGAAGTAATGGGCATCATCTGGCAAGAGGGGCCATGAGTAGTAGGGGAGAGAGTGTAAGCCTGTGAATAATTGATCAGTCTGACAACCCCTGTTCCCAATCACCGGATAATTCACTCACTAAGCTGTTGACCAAAGTGACACATGAGGTTACAAAAACAAGACAGAATTCTGTCAAAGCCCTGGAATGCCCTCCCAAAACCCTGTTACTGAAGAAACCACAGAATGCCATCGATCAGCATTGAGAGACCCTTCGAGGTCTGCAATGGTAACCAGCCCACAGATGGTAGGTAGTTAGTGTAGTGCTGGAAGGTACTGCATAAGCTGCCAGGGGAAAATGGTCAATGACAGCTGGAGCAAACAGAGACCACTGGCATGAAACAGTCTGCTCCTGTGAGTAGGCTGACTACACTTCCTAACGGGAGAGAACAGCTAACCAAGAAAGGAGCACTTGTGCAATGGAGGACCCCAGGCATGGGGGAGACAATCAACAACTTTTAAATTCAGCCAAATATTCCACTTAGTGAGGGGGAGCCCTTAACTGGAACTGAAGACTTAGGGTGATATGCACTGGAACCCAGACTCTTGGACTCCCAAGAAGAGATGCACTATGGGAGTGATTGATAGAGAAGCTACTATAAATAGAATCTAGGTAATCCAGAATGGTATATCTTTGTTAACCTATACTGATCTCACTCTCTGATGGAGATTGTGTTTGTATCTTTCAGAATGAAGCAAGAGAGCTGTGGCCCATCCAACCCTACCAACTGTCCACAGGCTGATAGCTAAGATCCTGGCAAGAAATGAGCCACCAAAGTGATACTGAGGAGGATCCATATGGAACACCACACAGAATGATGGGATGAGCAAGGGACCCACAGCTGCAGTCATTCAATCAACACAGGATAAGCCAGTGAGACAAAAACCGATAGTCAACACAAAGACCCCTAAATTCTCAGCATTAATGCAGCCTTAATACTCACCCACCATGACTCAGGGAACTGAGCAGAAGAGGGGGCAGAAAGATTGTGAGAGCCATGGTGGGCGAGAATATCCAGAGGCAAGAAATCTCTGAGTAACAACATACTAGGGCCAGGAGAATCTGGCTGACTACTAGGCTATCAATGATCCCATGCCCCAAGTACTGATCCAGACTGCCCATGGAGAAGGATATCCAGCTGATTGGGGATTGGGAAGAGGGGTATTGGGGAACGGGGATAACAGCTCATCGTTTGCCCATTAAATAATGTAACTCATTATGGAAAAAAATATGTATCTCAGTTAACCTATACTGATCTCACTCTCTGATGGAGACTTGTATCTTTCAGAATGCAGCAAGAGAGATGAGGCTCATCCTACCCTACCAATGAACTACAGGCCAATAGCTGACATCCTGACAAGAGATGAACCACCCCAGACATACCATGGAGGATCCTTATAGAACCCCTCAGAGAATCATGAGATGAACAAGTGATTCAGGGCCACAGCCAATCAGCCAACAAAGGAAAAACCAAGGAGACAGACGCCAATGATTTTCGACAAAACCTAAACCAGAAGTACAGAGACCCCTAAGATCTCAACAATAAAACAGACTTAATACCCACCACAACTCAGGGAAATGAGTGGAAAAGGGGGCGGAAAGATTGTGAGAGCCTTGGTGGGGGAGAATACCCAAAGTCATGGCTGCCCTCAATAGCAACACTCTAAGGCTGGCAGAACCAGGCTGTCTCCTAGGCCATCCATGGTCTCCTGCCCCAAGGACTGATCCAGAATACCCAAGGAGGAGGATATCCAGCTGATCAGGGATGGGGAAGAAGAGCACTGGGGAATGGGGAATAACAACTTATTGTTTGCCCATTAAATAATGTAACTCATTATGGACAATAAGAGAGAGAGGGGGGGGAATGGAAAGGATTAGGGAAAGGAAATGGAAGGTTGGGGGAAATATACACAAAACTAAATCTAAAATGAATTGATACCATAAAATCCTTACTCTTAGTAGGCTAAACAATATAACCATAGAGAGAAAAAAGGGGGTAACATCTGGAAAGAAGGGCCCTAAAAAAGGCAGGATGAATCATAATTCTAATAAAATTTGCTCTGACTTGTAACTCCCTGGGCCAGAAATCATTTATTCCCACATTGCACCATTAATTGCCGAAACCTATGAGGTCTGCAAAACAAGGCTGGCTTCTGTCAAAACACTTGATTATCCACCCCAGGCAAAAGATAAGACCTTTTTTGCTGAAGACACTACAGGCTGCTGCCACACCACACCAAGAGAACCTACAGGAACATGGAAGGAAGCCAGCTCCCAGATGGTTAGCCCATATAGTACTAGAATGGGCTACATGAGCTGCCAGGGCAAATCGGTCTATGATGTTGGGAGATAGCAGAGGATACTATTATTTGACTCTGACTGATGTTGGGGGAAAGTAGGGAATACTGCTATATGACAGAGACCAGCATTGAAACAATTACCTGTGCAATAGTGGCACTTAACCTAAGCATGTAATTAATGAATATATGATTGGCTAAGATATTCACTCAGTGAAAAGGAACCCTTAGCTGTAACTAGGATCCAAGGCAAATTCTTATGGAGAACAAAAATCTGCACTGCTAGGCGAAGCCTCCACTAACTAAGGGCCTAGAGACAGGCTACACCCAGTATAATCTCATCAAATTAATAATGTTTGTTCCTCTTAACCTATGTTGATCTCACTCTCCATTGGAGAATCTGTATTTTTCAGAAGACAGCATGAACTGTGGACAACCCAATTCTACCAACAAGACCTGAAATGATAACTGACTCCAAGGCAGGAGATAAACCATCCTTAACACACCATCTACGTCCCAGGTAAAATCTCAGAGGAAGAGGCAAGATAAGCAAGAGTTCTGCTCTCACAGAAAGCCTGACAACCCGTTAAAGGGTAATGGAGAAAGACACAGAGGTTACTCAATCATTCCAAGGTAGAAACCTAGAGACTCAAGAGTTCAACACTAAAGCAGACATAAAACTCATCCACCATGGCTCTGTGACCATTGTGGAAAAGAGGGCAGAATGATTGTAAGAGCCATTGTGGTGGTGGTATGTGTGTGTGTGTGTGTGTGTGTGTGTGTGTGTGTGTGTGTGTGTGTGTGCGTGTGTGTGTGTGTATGTGTGTGTGTGTGTGAATCCAGAGACATTGTCCCCCCCCCCAAAAAAAAAGCTAACTGCTTCTCACACAACCCATAGCCCTCCACAACATGAAGCATTCTGGCAATCACATTGAGGAGGGCCCTCAGTAGAATAGGGGTAAGGAGGAAGGAAATGAGGGTACCAACCAAAGACTTATACATACAGAGCTTTTAATTATTAATAAAAAAGAATAATAAGCATGAAGTGGCTTGCTTAAGGCATACACTCAGGAGACCTCTGGTAGTTGGGAAATCATGAGCTGTTACTGGCTTCTGAGTAGATTAGAGTGATAAGGAAGCTTTTCAGCAGCTGAGGCACAGACTTAAAAAATAATAAGAAGAGATAGATATTAACTAGTGAAAAGTTAATGAATCTACAAGTGAATAGATTTTTTTAAGCAGGGTCTCATTATCACCAAGGGTAACAAAGAACTTATTCTGAAGTTTAAGTTGGGCCTTGAATGCACAGTGATCCTCCTACCTCTGCATCCCAAGTGCTGGGATTAAAGGCATGCACCACAATGTCCAGCAAAAGCTACAGCTGAAACTACTTTCAAATGTGTCAAAGTGCTTTTAATAAATAAATTTCCCTAGCAACTGTACAAATACTTCTTGTTACATTTATTGAAAAAAATCACTTGGTTCATTATTGCTGTGTAAATACAGTGCCTTAGAATGAAACTTCCCCCTACCCTGCTTGTGCTCCTCAATTCTCCTAGTCATAAAACAAAAGTCTTTTTTTTTTTCAGGAAACTGCAGTATACACTATACATAGAGTATTTTTAAATGTGTGTATGTGTTTATGTTGTGTATATGTGTATGCATGTTCACATGTGTGTGCTTATGTATGTAGAGTCCAGAAGTCAATATTTGGATATCTTCCTCAATTTTTGTCCACTTTATTGACTAAAGTAGGCTGCCTCAGTTGTATCTTTCTTAAGCAATAGGAGAAGCCTTTCTTGCTCATTTCTTTTTTCCTTTTTTAAAATTTAGGCTAAGAAACCAAGTGATGGGTTTCCTGGTGGCTTTTTATAGAGACATATCATTATATTTCTTTCAATCACTAGCTTTTCCTAGTGCCTCCCCTGTGCCCCTGCCGACCTCTGTCTAGTTTCATTCCTGTCCCCGGATAGTCCCTCCTTTGGCTAGGAACACAGTATTAATGTGCTACCAAACCACCAATATTTAATGAATCAGCATGTTTTGTCACTGGCCTGCTCTCAGCCTTGTAAATAAATCACATTTGCCTTATTTAATTGTCTTCAAACTGTCCCCAACAATTAATATCTCTATGAAACTGGAATTCATCATTCACATTCAATTATCTAATAAGATCAGCCATTCGAATGACTTCTTATCCATACAGCCTCTGGGCCCTGAGTTTCCTTTGTTTCCTTAAAAGATGCCTGTTTCTTCTATTTGAAAACATACTACTCAGTGATATTAACATTTATCAGAAAAAAAAGTGTAGTCATCTGAAACCAATGGACAAAACAATGATTTTTACATTAAGATAAAGTAAGGGGGAGGGAGCTAAGGATACATCTTTTGGAAAAAACCAGACTGCAGCTTGTGATTGTCTTATATCTTTACATTTCCAAATTCTGGGCCATGATTCTTTTCCCAGCCACTGTCTGGACTGGAGAAGAAGTATAACAGGATGATACAAAGCTTTCTCTGAGCTAAATTTCACTAGTTTAAGCAGAAACGGGGCTGGAAAGATGGCTCAATGGTTAAAGGCATTTGCTTATGAAGTCCAACTACCCAGGGTCCATTCACCAGTATCCATGTAAGCCAGATGCACAAAGTGGCACATGCATCTAGAGTTTGTTTTCAGTGGCAAAATGCCCTTGGTGTACTCATTCCTTCTCTCTTATTCTCATTCTCTCAATTTTTTCACACACATCTCTGCTTGTGAATAAATAAACAAATAAATAAAATAGATTTTTAATTAAAAATACAGAAACAGGTAATGAATTCATTTCTCCATGTTTCAATCTATATATATATTTGTGCTTCTGGCCAGGAAGTAATAGAGCTTGTGGCCCTTTAGTAAACCCCAATAGTGGCCTAATGGGAAAAAAAATCCTTACAAAGTTCTGTTATTTTTATTCCATTTCTAAGGGACAAGCCAGACCCAGTCCCTCACACATCCAGCAAAACTTACCAACCTTTCAGCATTTAGGGCATTCAGCAAGGCCATGTAATGTGTTTCCCAACACTGTTGAGCTCATAGAATTTCAGTGACTGTACAGGCTCAAATGAAGACTGGACTAGTTAGTGGCTGAGCATCACATTGTGGAAGTGCAGAGGAAGCAAACCTGGATGCTATTGGATTTTCACTGAAAGAATAGGGGACCCAGTATTGTTTGAATCTCAAATGTTTCCTCCAGGCTTCTGTTTTTTTATTATATCTTGATTACCCATTATTTGATACACTGAATGAGCAAATACTGTGTTGGTATCCCCAGTACCCTGAGTTCCCTCCTCCATGTCGCCAATTAGCTGGATATTCTCCTCTTTAGGCAAACTGGATCAGTCCATGGGGTAGGGGTAATGGATAGCCCAGGATTCAACCCTGTTCCACCCACCTTCTTATGTATGTTGTTACTGAGGGGGGCATGTGTCTGGATATTCTCCTCCACCATGGCTCTTACAATCTTTCTACCCCCTTTTCTGCTCAGTTCTCTGAGTCATGGTGGGTGTTAAGGCTGCTTTATTGTTGAGGTCTTAGGGGCCTCTGTACTTCTGCTTTAGGTTGTGTTGAAAATCGGTGTCTTTCTTGCTGGTTTATCCTGGGTTGACTGATTGGCTTTGGTTATGGGTCTCTTGCTCATTTATCTCATAACTCTCTGCGGGGTTCCATGTGGAGCCTCCACGGTATATCTGGGGTGGCTCAACTCTTGCCAGGATGTAAGCTCTTGGCCTGTGGCTCCTTGGTAGGGTTGGAGGAGCCACAGCTCTCTTGCTTCCTTCTGAAAAATTCAAACAGAATCTCCATCGGAGAGTGAGATCAGTATAGGTTAACTGAGATACACGTTTCTGAATGGGCTACATTTTATTGTGATTAGCCTCTTTATAAATCACTTGTAAAGTGAATTTCTGTTTGGGGTCCCAAGATTTTGGTTCCCACTCTATTTCGCCCTTAGCAGGCTTCTGTTTTGAGTGCTTTGTCTCCAGCTCTTGGTTCTTTTATGAAGGCTTTGGGAGGTGGAGCCTAGTTGCAAAAGATGAGTATAAGCAGGTATTACTTTCCTGCTGCAGACTATGGGTGTCTGCCCCACACTTCCACTGGAACCATGAACTCTCATACACCTTCTGAAACACTGTCTAAATAAGCCTTGCTTCCCTTAGGTTTTTCTCCCAGCATAGAACTGTGATAAAAGCATAATGCTGCTTCCAAAATTTCCCTTTGAATTCCTTCCTGTCTGGGGATGTTATCTCTTCCTCCCTCACACTCCACCCATTGTGATTCCACCTGTTAAGATCATCACCAGATCACCACTAATATCAGAAACTTCACAACTCTTAAGCTGAAAAAAAACCTCTTTTCTTTATAAAGTTTAGTCAACTACAGTTAAAATAATGTACTAACAGAGTAATTGCCCATTTTAAATCAATCTGAAAGATATTGCTCACTAAAGAGGAATCATGTTAGCATATTTAAGGGGCTTCGTAAGCCTGTCTGAAACATCCCCACATTTGAGAACCTTAATATGAAAGGTAGAAGTTTTTATAAACATTGTAGCCAAGAAATATCAGTTTTCTCTCAACCAGTTGTGTTATATCCTACTGGCTTTTATGTACAATTATCCCCCATTCTGGCCAGCTGGAGATGCATCTGATCTTTTTCTCTATTCCCCCATCATTACAGACATAGGCAGACTCATCAGGCTCACTGGCTGGAGCCATATTCAAGTCAAGACTGAACTAGAGTTAAATAAGAAAACAGCAGGAAGGAAGTTCCACATGCATGCCTCAAAGCGTACCTAAAGATGATGTGTTGCTTGTGAAGTTTCCTTTCTTAAAAAGTAACCCTTTACATTGCATCTGTCTATAAAACCAAATAGAATAGTGTAGAAAAAAGTTTTGTGTGATATTGATCTAAAATTAGCAGATTTTGTCATATTTGAAAAAATTATAGAAAATGGAGGTATCATGTATTTTTAAGCGTTTATTTTATTACTTATGGATGTATTGGGCAAATATTTCCTTTCTATCTGAAGATACACCTTTCTGGTCAGTATTAAAAGAGCAACTAATTAAGGAAGCTGTGTGCCACTTAACTGTACCTTGTTTTTACTGGATAATTAATGCAGTCTCCAAAGAGTAATTCAAACTGCACAGTTGAAACAGAGAAAGAACTTAAGTATTTATTGTCATACTTTAACAAAACTTTGCTAGTTTAGTTTGGCAAATAAAACAGGCATGAAAATTTGCTCATGTAGACAGATGTCTTAAAATAATCTTTCTTAGAAATGAAGCACCTTCCTTCTAGTAATTTGGATTCTTCCATTTGCTATAACCATTCACATCAAAGTTTGTAAGAGCCAAGGTGAGTCAGAGAGAAAAAAAAAAACTGGCTACCTCTGGTACAATCCATAAACCACCCTCTATCCCATGGACTGGTCCAGCAAACCCACATAGGAAGGCTCCAAGAGGGGTGTGAACAGGGAGGAAGAAAATGGGTATGCCACCATAAGACTTGCTCATGCAATGTATCTAATTATTAACAGTAAATATGAAAAAAAGAGAATTGAAAAAATAAGTATTAAAGATTGTCTTTTTGAAATATATTATGCATCAAAGTTCCATAAAGTTGAAATGTATTTTTAAATGAAAGTGCATTTTCAATTAGTAATGATGTAATAAAATTAAATTGATGATTATACTTTTTAACCTTTAATCTTTGACTAGAGATTTTCTGTTATCTATGACCTTAGCCCTTTGATCAGATAGAAAACTTTAACACCCCAAAGTATACTGGAGGCATGTGGACCATAAAATGAAATTGTAATTCTTAGTGCCAAGCTATATGAATCACTGGAAAACATGTAAAGGCATGAGCAAATCATTCAGGGGGTGTTTAAAGGCCACCTAGCGGTTCCAATATGGACGTGCAGTGTATGGTAGTGTATGATTATGTCTCACTGGACTACAAGCTGCCAGATGGCATTCACCATGCATGCTGATCATGCTCTTATGCCCAGGGCTTAACAAAATCATTAAATTCACAAAGGAAAAAATCAGTTGTTGGCAGAAAGGAAGCTAGAAGGCAAATACGAGTTGAGTATATGAGAAATGAAGAAGTCCTGACCTAATTGGTTTATGTGGGATGAAGAAAAGAGAACAAAGAATGTTCATAGTCTAGGTTAACAACTGTTTAAATCCCAGAAGGAAAAGGATCATCACATTCAAGGCCAGGTCTGGCAACATAGGAAGACCCAATTTAAAATAAAATAATATTAACAGGTCCAGAGATGTGTAGTTTTGAGCGCTTGCTTACCATTGACATGGTCCTGAGTTCAGAACCAGCACTGACAAAGTAAGCTAGTCAACCAACATTTTTAAAGCTTTTTGATGAACATTTTCAGCACTCTAATTTACAGATGACTGACACAACATTGTGGATAGCAGAATAGGATTAATGCACAGGTGCTGTGTGAACATGTCTTTGGAATCTACTCCGTCCACGTTCTTGCTGCCAGTAAAATTCATAAAATGCCATAGAGCTGATATGAAAGCATTTCCCTAATAGGTTGGTGTATACGGAATACAGGTGTGTATTCAGTGTGCTGATTTCATTTACCCTCAGTAGACATACAGCAGATTTCTGGGTAGAATGGGAGTTCCCTTTTAGTGTTTTGAGAAACTCCATAATGTTGTTCATAATGACTATGAGTTTATATTCCCATCAAGAGTCTGCACACGTTCACTTTTCTCATATCCTCACCAACACTCTTTATCTTTTGTTTTATACTAATAGGCATTTTCACTGGAGTAAATTGGTGTCTCACTGTGGTTTTCTTTAGCACTTGCTTAATGTTTATTGATGTTGAAATTTTCTTTCATCTAACTTGACCAAATTTTTAAATCTTGTTTGGAGAAATGTCTATTCAAATCTTCACAACTTATTTGGGCTAATATTATTACTATTTTGCTATTGAGTACTTTATGTTCATTATATATTCTGAGTATTAATCTTATGAGATATATACCTTAAATTTTTTTCTAATTCTTAAGATTGTCTGATAGCTTGATTTTTTCCTTTGCAATTCACAGTCATTTTAGTATACAGTAGCCATTGTATGGAATCAACCCAAATAAACATCAGTGGATATATATATATATATATATATATATATATATATATATATATGAATAAATAATAATTTATATGTAATGTGATATATAAAATATATGTGAAAAAATACGATATCAATCATCACCACTTTGCATTTGAGGAACTTTTTAAACATGAATAATATATTTTATTTCAGATTTAACATGTTAATTCTCTTTACTTCCACCTCTTTCTATCATTTTTAACTCAGTATTATGTATTTATTTGCCACTCCATGCCTGCATATGGTCATTTCACTGAGCACTGGACAAATACCATGAAGTACAATGAATATTATTTGGGCAAAAAAACTTGGAAATCTGACATTTCTGAAAACAGTGATAACAGGAATTTTGGTTCCTGCTATGCCAATGCACCAGTAACTTGGGGTGTTCCAGGATACTTGTCCTATGAAGTCGAAGAGTGAAATCCAGGAACCAGAGGATAAGGTTCAGAAAGAGTTTATTATAGCTTAAAACTTTTGGAGCTAAGCCTAGAATATACGAGAAGGAATCAAGGAGACGCTCTTTCCCAGGGTGGTAAGAGGGGTTTTGACAAGCCCACGAGAAAAGGAAGAAGAGCTCTTGCCCAAAGAAGCAAGAGGGAGTTGAAAAGTCTACCTGAAGACTCAGATCTGGTTTTTTTCTTTAATGGGGAGTGAATATGTGAGGAATGCCAGGTTGACAGATAACTATGAACAAAGACCAGATTTTACAGTTCTGTCAGTAACCTTAGGTAAGAATCAGAGTTTCTTTCCTCCAGGAAGGGTGATAGCTTAATCTAGAAATCTTTCCTGGAGGGTTCTGCAGGTTTAGTGACATTTTCCAACTTTTAGTCAAGGAATTAAGAAAAGCCAAATTCACTCTTGGGGTACTGTTACCCTAAATGCCTAGCCAGTTTCTGTCTCCACTCAATATCTGGGCTTGAAGGACATTATGTTAAGTGATATAAGCCTAAAACAGAAAGACAAACACCATGTGATCCACCTTATAAGTGAAAATGGTAGGTCACATACAAGTTGAAAGCACAGCATTGGTTCCCAGAGCCTGAGATTGTGATGAGAGAGGACATGAATGCTGACAGGTAGTAAATTGCTATTTTTTGGAAGCTGGAATAGGTTCTGCTGATTTATGGCATGGTGGGGTGAATATAATTGTACATCCCAAAATAGAAAGGGAGAATATGAATGTACTTACCATAAATTAATAATAAATTTACAGTTGATGAATATGTTAATTAACCTTATTGGATAAATATCCAAGAATTTAAACACCACATTGTACATCATAAATATGTACAATTCATCAATTGTAAAAATCACTTTTTTGAAACTTGGTTGGTTATCTTAAATTCGTTCTGTTTGAAAATTTAGTGTCCATTGTATATAGTTTTTAGACACCTTATATCTTTATTAAAATATTTTTCAAATATATGAATACCATTTTTCTAAAATAAAATTATAATTTTATACAACTGAAGATATTTCAACTCGAAGCATCCCTGGGATTGTTTTACTTTGTTTTGTTCCAATTATCAGATTATTTAGTTAATGATTTACAAAAAGTTTCCCATGATTATTATTGCACTCATAAAATAGATCTTTTACTAATATTTATATCCTGTCTTTCATCACTCCAGAAAAATATTTTTTATATTTGTTTGTAATACATTATACATCTCAAACACAGAAATTTGTTTGGGGAATTCTTCCCCAAAGTTGAGTGGTGGTCATCAAAAGCCAATGGTGAGAAGCATTCTCTTGCTTTTACAGTGGTGTTTCTTTCTGCAGGTTATAGAACTTACCAACCTCACCTGAAATGTATCAGATACACTCTTTCCATAGTCCCATTGAATAGTAATTTAAATTTGAAGTCAAGAACAGGGACCCCAGCCAGGGTTTTCTTTTCTACACTAGTTTTCTAATTCGTGCTTGGGTACAATAATAGTGAACTATTACTGCTTTGCATAAGAGGGCCCTCTTGAGCAGGACTGATAATTTTTTATTTCAGATGTCACATGATTTTCCTCCCATGCATGTTTAAGTCAGTTATCCCACCTCCAGTTCTTTCCACCAGGTTGAACTTATCACTATCTATTCATTTGCCTTAGCAAAGCTGCATATGATAAGCCAGTTAAGCAATAGATGAGATTTATCTGGTCAGGCAATGAGCAGGTGAAAACACAACCCCTCAAAGGTCAACAACCTGGCCATCAGCACAAGGCCAGTCTCTTCACAGGAAGGATCATCATCTACTGATTTGATTCTCTGTGGAGAATAATAGCATTGTAGTGAGTACAAATGCTAATTCATGATTTTGTTAGGCTATAAATATATGACTTCCAATCAGTTTGTACATTTAGACAGACACAGAAATCACCAGGAGGTTAATATTTACTTTGATTTAAAAAATCTTATTTCTACTACTTGCATTTCTTTATCAATAAAGGAATCTCCTAGTCATGGTTAGGAACCTTAGTTTTGACCCAGAAAATACTAGCTGCTATCTTGTGTGTGTGTTTGTGTGTGTGTGGTTGTGTGTGTGTGTGTGCGCGAGCCAGTGCACCTGGGTTTGTGCATGCCTGTGTGTGTGTGTGTACATGACCTGTATGCTTTTTTCAGGTTATTCTTCATATTATTAATAGGAAAATGTTTCTGAATTCCTTTTATAAAACGTGGGTATATTCTTACTGGCTTCCACTCTAAACTACCTTCAGTGTCTCAATTGCATAAGACCTGAGGCTGCCTGAGAAGCATTGTCATGAGGATAGTAAGTTTGCTACTTTACTTCCAAGATGCAGATTCTCACTTACTAAGCTATTGATAAGATCAATAAATTCATAAGTTTCTTGTATATTCTATTGTGAATGAACAGCAATGAACATGCATGGGCAAGTTTATCTGTGGTAAAATACAGAGTTCTTTGGTTATGCGCCTGGAGTGGTAGAGTTAGGTCATATGGTAGTTCAATTTTTGAGAAACCTCTACGCTGATTTCTCTAATTGCTGAACCAGTTTGTACTCCCAACAGTGAAGTTCTCTTTTCCTTACATCCATGTTTATTACTACTCTCTTCACAATAGCAGGAAGTTTAATCATCCCAAATGTCCATCAACTGATAACTATTGCTTACTACACAATGTAGTTTCACTCAGCTGTAAAGAAATATGAAGCTATGAAATTTGCAAGAAAATAGATGAAATTGAGAAGAATAATCATACTGAGTAACCTAGCCCAAAATGAAAAAAAATTGCAAATTCTATATCATTTATAGATCCTATGTTTTAATGTTTGTATGGATAGAGATAAGGGCATGTGGTACCGAGCATGGGCTATGCTTTGAGATAGGAGGCCAAGAGAAAGGAATGAGAAGTGATGAGAAATGAGGGGAGCTAGGACAAAAAGAAACATATAGGAAAGCAGAAAGGAGTGAGCCGCAAGTGTGGAAGTAGATTGGGAAAGGGAAACAAAAACTGAAAAAGTAATAAAATAGTTTCCAAAAAGTAATAATTTCTGCTGAGAAGATAGATGGGTCAGTTAAAGGCACTAAGCAGCAAAGTTTTCCAGGCTGGGTTCAATGCACAGTATCCATGAATCTAGTGTTTGTTTTTGTTTTTTTAGTGGCAAAGGCTCTGATGCTCCCATGTTTATTCTCTCTCTCTCTTTCTCCTTACAAATAAATAAATAAATAATATTTTAAAAACTAATAATTTATATAATTCCTAATAGGCATAGTTCCATGGAATATAGCTGTAAAAGTATTGCAAATGTTATTAAAAGTTTTTCATATAATATTCTTTTTTAGTTGATTTCTATGAACCTATCATCATCATCAGTAGTAATATTAGTAATTGCTCACATGAGACAAATAAAAATGATCATAATCACATTGGTATAAAGCAAAAGCAGGTTGTTTCTCTTCAATGTCTGGAAGAAAGTCTGGGATTAGTTCCGCTGGAAAAAAGACCTGGTTCTACCCAGACTGAAAGAGAGTAGTTGCCTGCACTTCTTGGCTCATGATTCTTTTCTGGGGTCACTACATTCTTCCTTCCCCCATCACATCTGCTATTCCACCTTCCATTTTCTTGCCACTCCCATATCATTTTTGCAATTACATTTTGGACCTGCCTGGATAGGACAGGCTCATCTCCTCATATCAAGTTCTGTAAACTAATTATATTTGCACAATTACTGTGTCAAAAGATTAGAATGCGGATAAGTTTTAAAGGCAATATTCATATTAACACAAAGCATGGAATTGACAAGTACAATATTATATGAGTTTGGACAATGAAACTAGTCTCCTTTTCAAGTATCAAAGAAAACCATTGAAGCTTCTGTTAGTAATCCTATTAAAAGATACTGGCCACCCGAGAGCTACTGCAAGTGGATTTTCTTTCACCCAAGGGAAGGAAAGCTCAAGAAGCATATTATGAAGCATGTGTGTTTGATGGACATCCGTGTACTATGCTTACGTGTATGATGTGTTTCAGAGTGTGAGAACAACACACTGTGCCAAAAAGTGCGTGTGGGTCTGCCCTTGCCCTCCACCTTGGGTGCGGCAGGGTCTCTCGTTGTTCATCTCCACTCCCTAGGCCCAAGAGCTTCCAGTAGGTTTTCATGTTTAGTCTCCACTTTACAGCAAAAGTGCTAGATGATAGACGCATGCTACCTCTGGTGATATGTGAGCACTGGAGAAACAAACTCCTGTACACATTTGCAGCAGCACTTTATCCATGGAGCCATCCCCTATGATGTCTGGAGCTGTATTTATACTCTGCATCCCTTAGATATAGAGTAATTTAGTAAATTATGGGTCTATGTCTGTGTTCTGGTCTAAAAGATTTTTCCTGTATTAAAAAATGGAACCAGATACATTAAATAAATATTTATCAGAGCCATAAGTGGATAAATAATATATAAACTAAAAATATGCAAAGCATGATATAAACATTGCTTTCATTTTTGTATTCATTAACCAAAGAGAAAAGAGGGGAGGAAAGAGGAATGGTACAAAGCATTCACTAAGAAGCTCCTCTTTAAAATAACCTTCTAGAACATAGTGAATTTTCAGAGATGAGAAAATTAAAGCTCAGATACTAGGTACATTTACTAGATCATTGAGAAAGCTAAGTTGTTGGACACAAAGTCATGGTCTTTCCCATTACCTTGTTGCTTATTTAGAGCATTAATATCTATGTAGAGTTGGCTTAGAATGCTCATCTCCTGACCCCCTCACCTAGGTACTAGGATTATAGGTGAAAACCATGCAACACATAGGTTTTTATTTGTTTATTCATTCATTGTATGTTTTTTTTTCTTGTAGTTCTGAGCACTGAACCCAACCCTTCTTGAAATTTAGTCAACCACTGAGCCACACAACCAGCCCACCTCACTGATAATAGCAAATCAGTCATGACAAGAATGTTTATGACTTTGTAATAGGCAAGCAATGTAACTAAGGTCAGAATTATATTTATGTGTTATTATGATAGTCTGGTGGGGGTTTTTGATGTGTTTTTGTTTTGTTTTATTCCAACAAGCCATTTTACTCTTATACCAATGATTTTAACCTAAACATTTAATTCAAACATTTAGAAAACTATATAGAAACTGGATCTTGCATTCATATTCGTACAGTTCTATAATATGTGTTGATGTTATTTGAGATCCATTTCCTCTTGTTTTTACATTCATAATTTTTTTCTCTTTTCTCCTTATCATAAAAATCAAATATCTCTTGTTTTTACAACTATAGATTGCTTGAGATTTTTACTTGGACTAAAAGAAGCACAAAAATGACTGTCAAACCAAATAAATTTAATATACAAGGCTGGAGAGATTGCTTCATCATTAAGGCACACTTGCCTGCATAGCCTAAGGACCCAGGTTCTACTCCCTAGTACCCATGTAATTCAAGATGCATAAAGTGGCACATGTATCTGAAGTAAGTTTGCAGTGGCTAGTGGCCCTGGCACCTATCCTTCCTTTCTCCTTTCTCTCTCTCTCTCTCTCTCTCCCAAATAAATAACAAAATATTTAAATGTAATATTTAATACAACAGATGATCAAAGGCAGATTTGGAATAAGCATGAGTACCATTTTTTATCATCTTAATGACCTATCACCATTTATAGATAGGATATTGCTACATAAAAGTTTCTGTGTGAAACTGTAAAATATTATAGTGCTTCAAATTGAATGACATTTACAGACCCCAAATGCACACTATTTCACATGTTTTTCAATCATTGATTATGATGCTTAATTACTTATAGAGAAAAATTGAAATCTTAAATCAAAGATGAGTGTGTTTCTGATGTCCTTGCATACTTCTTCCTTCTAAGTTCTTTGTGCATAATAGATATTAGCAATTATTTTATAAAAGCAGGTAAAATTAATAAACAGTGAATGAAAACAGGTTCAAGTTTGTTTTCGCTACTACAGCACCCAGCCATGAAGACTTGAATGTTACAACTTTTCTGTACTATTTATTCCATGTTTTCTAATACTTCTCTAACTCAAGGATACTCTCAATGGCTGTGCCCATAAAGATGAATAACCAGCTGTAGAAACATGTGATTTATTACATTGTGCTTTAGTTAAACACTGGGAAGTATCTTACTACTGATTAGTTCCACTTACATGCAAGGCTTCTAAAGTCCTGCCTCTCCTCTGGGCACCCTGGCCTCCAGCTCTTGTGAGCAATGGGTGAATTGCACTCTTGCTGTTAAGCATTATCCTTTTGGGATGAAAGAAACCATAGTGTCACAACTCTAACAGTGCTTTACTGTAAAGGCTGCAAAAACACTTTATGTCCTGTAGGAACTGAATCAAAATCTCCTTTTGAGACCAAAGGATGTCATTATAGTGGACTACAGTGTCCCTTTCAGTGGATTATACACCACTTAGTCAGAGTCCTCCAGTGCACAAAGGAAGCTGTGTGAGAGAGTCCTTGTGTCCTCATGAGCAGACACAAAGGACTCCCTCAATGAGGCGGGAAGCATTTAGGTTCTTCTGTAGGCTATGAAAACACTTAAACCTTATGCTTCTATTTCTGACTATATTCAGATAAAAATATCAATCAGGATATGTTGGCAGATTTAAAAGTTTATTAGAGATCTAGTGATTCCATAGAATAAAAAATATAAGTGGGTGTTTCAGTGTCATTTCTTTTCTAAAGTCAAAATGCTTTTGTCAGCATCCAATATTCACACAGCCTGTATTTTTCACCTGAGATTTTTTTCTTTCTGTTTCCTAGTCTTCTGATTATTTGTGCTTCAAATTTGGCTTAATTGCCACTTGCTTTAATACCTCTTCACCAATCAACCCTCTCCCTCTAATGTGTTAATTTTGTTGTCTCTAATAAATTCTATGTTTAGAGCAGTTTTAAGTTCATAACAAAATTGAGCTCAAAGTGCATAGCATTTATTGATACTTTCCACCCTTTTATATAAATAAACTCTCTTACTGTCATACCTGGCCCCAGAAAGGTCTGGGTACATTTGTTACAAATATTGAACATATGTTGACACATCCTGTCATCCAATATCCATGATTTGCCAAAGCTTTAGCCTTAGTGGTATGCATGCAATGGCTTTTGAAAAATAATGATGATTAATAATCGATCCATTATCATTGTATTGTAGACAAGGTTCTCTGTCCTCAAATCCTCTGTATTCTGCAGATCCATCCTTTCTTCATTAGTTATTTATATGAAAGGGAGCTGAGAAGGAATCTCATAATAAAATAGTCCCAAAAAAGAGCAACAAAAATTTACTGAATGCATGCTATTCATTTAGGTCAGATATTATGCCACAAATTTTATATCTAATAAGTGTTTTAATCTGTACCAAAAACATGGAGAAGTAGCATACTCTAACTTTCTGGATGAGGAAACAAAACTAAAAATAAGTGATGTTAAGAGATTTACCTTAAATAAAACAATCAGTATCCATTGAAATCAGGGCATTAACTCAGACAAGTGGCTCAGAATTTGATGCACACTGTGCTGTATTTTTACAATTGGCCCTTGGTAATAAGCATAGGCAAGTTACAATTTCTCATGTTACTTCAGGGACATTTATTGCTAGAGCATTGATTGGAGCATTATCTTCCAATGGAATTTTTTCTGTGTTTACAATTTAATTTGTATCTGTGTGTAGAGTGTATTTGTTATGTGGTCTGTGTGATGTGTGATGTGTGATGTGTGTGTGTGTGTGTGTGTGTGTGTGTGTGTGTGTGTGTGTGTGTGTGTTTTAGATGCATTCACCTATTCACAGGCAGGCAGAGGCCAGAGGTGGACTTCCCTTATCTCTCGTTCATGTATTTCCTGTGACACAGTCCCCCTCAATCAAAAGGATGCTGGAATTTGGCAGCCTGCAGCCCAAGAGATTCTCATGCTTAAGCAACAAGAGTTCTTTACCATCACATCAGCCTCCTTTTGACAATTTAAATGATTATTTCTTCTACACCCCTCACAATCCCCCAATAAATTTTCAAATAAATGTCACGGTATCCATGTTAATCCATTATACACCAAGCACAGACCATTTGTCCCAATGATAATATTACTGATAGCATAATTAAAAAATAATGCCACAACTTTTGAAATTTATCCTTCTGCAAAATCCATTTGGAATCTTAAACATAAGTATCCTCCTGGGAGAATTCAAGTGAGTTGTTTTATAGTGACTGAAAATAGATTATTTCCAGCCCAGTGAGCTGATACACATCTATCTGTATGTCATCACTCAGGAAACAGAAACTTGTGGATTGTGAGTTTAAGGCCATCCTAGGTTACATATGTAGAGGCATCTCAAAAAAGAAAGGAAGAAATAAAGAAAAGAAAAGAAGAGGAGAGGAGAGGAAAGGAAAGGAAAGGAAAGGAAAAAAGAAAATGAAAGATTGCCTGTATTTGAACCATGCTCTGTAACCATGAAGTTGCACTGTGGAAAGCTCTCAAGTTTTGGAGTACAAACACCTACTGTTACCTCATCCTAACTATTTCACATATTTCACAGAGTATGAGGACTCTATTTGTTTTTCTTTGCTTTGCTTTCTTTTTCTTTCCTTTAGATCTCATGAACACTTCATTTGGAGGCCTTATAGAAGCTCTTAAAGAAGCAAATCAGCAAGGACTGGGTAGGGCAGCTTTCTACAGTGTTCTTTTTATTCTAAACAATATTAAGCTAAATAAAGTTAAGAAAATGTGCCTTCCCTCTGCTTTCTATAATGCAACTTATGGGCATTTTCTCAAATTGATCAAAAGATGCGCCTGATAAACTGAGCTCCATTTTACAGATGAAAATTACAATTTAAGAATTGCTGTCATTTGGAAGCAAGTGAACCAAGGCCTATAGAAACTCACTCAATATAACTCTTACAATGAACCATGTAGTTGGCGGTCTCTAAAAACAAAAATAAATGATATTCTCTCTCTACTCCCCCTCTCTCTCTTCTATGCATATATCTGTGTGTCCAGTAGTCAAAATATTCAATTACAATAATATAGAATATATATATATATATATATATATATATATATATATATATATATGTGTGTGTGTGTGTGTGTGTGTGTGTGTGTGTGTATTTGTGTATGTGTAGGTGCATGCTTGTGGAGGTAAAAGTACAATCTCCAGCTTTATCCTCAGGAATGCTGGCTACTTTATTCTAAAATGTAATCTTTCATTGGCCAATTATTCTAGACTGGCAGTTAGCCTCAGGGATCTTCCTGTCTCCAACTCCCCAGAGTTCAGATTGTAAATACTATCCAGCAAACCTGGCATTTTTTAGGTACTAAATAACAAACTCAGGTCCTCTTGCTTCCAAGGTAGGCAATTTACCCTCTGAGCATGCATATATAAATTAAAAGGTTTTGACTTTATTAGAATATCTTAATTTTTCAAAATCACATCTTTTCTGTTTCTGTATACTAACAATTTAATAAGAGAACTATTTCATGGTTGTTGTTATCATAAATAATAATTCATCCAGGATCCTTCCTAGCAGTATTTTCTACAATATTTTTTTCTGGTTAGCTTGCTAGGGAAGTTGGTTTCAATCAGATGTACAGGATTAAGCATAGTTCTTTTTAGCAAAGCAAAATTATATTTTATTAAGGAAATAGAGAAAAGGATTCCCAGGAGACAGAGAGCAGAATAGGTGCCCAGTCGATTTATTTATTTATTTTCAAGGAGAGAGAGAGAGAGAGAGAGAGAGAGAGAGAGAGAGAGAGAGAGAGAGAGAGAGAGAGAATAAATGGTTGAGTGACAGCCTCTTGCCACTCCACATGATCTCCAGACACATGTAACTGGCTGGAGATCATTTGGAGTGGCAAATGATGTGCATCTGGCTTCACCTGGGTACCGGGGAATGTAACCCAAGCTGTCAGGCTTTGCAAGCAACCACCTTTAACTGCTGAGTTATCTCTCCAGTTTACTTAATTTTATTTGATAGGTGTTGTGCTAGCTTTTCGTGGGGAAACATGAACAAATATCTATTCTCCCCAGAATGCACATCACCAGACCAAAGGTAAGAGTATGCCAAATTTCTACTTGGCAAAACAATAAGCTAATTAAGCTTATTTATAGAAGCATGGATGAACTGTTACTTACAGGAGTGTGGATCACCCCCAAACAGCTACAGTATTGCCAATCATACACTACCCTGAATAATGATTCATGGAGTCCCCCTTTCAGTTTCCAGTTTCTACATATTCTAGTTTGTCCCAACATCCCTATAGCTGAGGGACAGGCAGGAGGAAATGCTGCAATTCCAGATTAGAGGCATGTGATTTTTCTCCCTCCCTCATACTTTGAAGTTTAACAGTTCCACTATCATTACCTTAAACCTACTTAGAAATATCTGTATTTACTATTGTGTTTATATCATGTTTTTCATGGCTAGTTGATCCAGATTACCTGTACTCCAAGTTGGCAATGGGTTAATCATGATAAGCATAGAAGAAAGAAGCCATTAAACAGGCTTCAAGAGACATAATAAAAGAGGAAAAACATGTATGACTCATGTTGTATAAAAGTAAGGAGATGTGTCACTTTTAACACACTCAGAAATAATAACCATCCTGACAAGGATCAAACTAAATCCTAGTAGTAATCTCTTTTCCAAAACTTCCGCTATTTTTAAACAGGTATGAGAACTTTATTTCCATATGTGTAGTGAGCAGTTTCAATAGATTTTTGAAATACAGAGAAATATAATGCCAAAGCCATTTGTGTGCTTGTATTTCTATACCAAGACACCTTACTCTCTACAAAGTTATATTCAACAACAGCGTAAGAAACCTAGAAACTGGTTATGATGTAGGAAGCTAAGTCATTGACAAACATTTCCACATCCACAGACAGGATCAAACATTTCTGTCTACAAATCACTTACACATTTCCTGTTGCTGGAAAACTTTCTGATATTTCCACTATACCACTTCAGTGCATTTAAATTGTTCAGACTAAAATTTGCTAGAAAATGAAACTAAGCATCTTGGCTATGATAACATATCACTACTGATAATTCATGGATTTGCTTAAATGCAAAAACGGTTAACTGAATCTATTAAAAAATTCATAGAAAATTTTTTACTAATCCACTCTCAGGAGCATTATTAAATTAGCTTTCCATATAAACCTACACTAAATGGATAAACACTATGAATGAATATGAACAGGGTATATCAGTTGGGTCTTAACATTTTTCCCTGAAGAGGAACTATGGCCCGTGAATTGTTGAAGCCCCATTCATTTGCTCAGCCAACTAATTCAAAAGCAGTCAATTGAATAAAAGGAAAAAGACGACTTTGAACAGACTAGCATTTAGATCTGGTATATAAAGGTGGATAGATTGCAGCCATTCATTTAGCTCTTCTGGTTCCACATGCATGTTAATGATGACTCAGAAACACCCTTTGATGCTCACAGTGTGTCAGTCACACTTGGATTCATTCAAGCAGATCCAGGGGCAGGCAGCTGGAACAGGGAAGGCTTTGTGAGGAGCACCAAGGCGCCTCTGCCGGCCACCTGCTCTTCCTTTCCTTGGCTTCCACATGAGTTGCTTTCTTCCAGGGAGACTGGCTCATGCTCAGTACCATTTAGGACAAGATTAATAACATGAGCTGACAGCTTTCCTGGCAACTCCTGTCTCACCTTTTCTCCAACACTCCACCCTCTTCCTATCATATCTAAAATCATGCCTCACACCTTGAAGTGTGTGTGTGTGGGGTTGTTACATTCTCATTATTTTTATCTTCTTGCAACATTTCAACTGAATATTGCATGGCTACTAAAAGTTTTATTACTTTTGGAAAGATATATGCTATCATAAATTATGGTAATATAGATCCAAGGAGAAATGTAACAATATCATGTGGTGAACTCCCCAAGGTGCTTAAGTCTAATTTTCTGGCCACAAATACTCATTGTGTGCCATAATTCTGTAAAATGCTAGGTCTTAACACGATAGACTCTTGTTTGAGTAAATGAAGTATATAATTAATTGGGCACTTTTAACCTATGGATACTAAAGATGAAATGTGACAAATAGGGCAAGTGATTTGTGGAGTGTTGACTAGAAATTGTGTATGTTAGACATAGAATCTTATTATCCATGTCCAGTTTGCCAATGCCTTCCAACAAATTATCTCAATCAGAGGAAAAAGCTCTATGTAGAAACATGACGACATTTTCCTATCAATTTTCTATTATAAAGGTTGTAATAGATAATTGATAATATCTATTAATAGATAATACATAATAGATAAATACAGGTTAATGCATAGTAGTTTTAGCTTTTCTTTCAATATTATAGACAGTAGTTTTCTTTTTTCTTACTTGAATAATCTGTTTTTATCATCTTTATTGTAAATAATTGGATGCATTTTATGAACAAATCTTGTTTTGGTACTCCCATTTCACTCCTCCCTGTTGGAAACCCACTGGGGTACCTCAGTGTGCATACTGGATCACTCCATGGGATAGGGGTTATGAATTGTCCATGAGGTAGCCAGATTATTTTTCTTTGTGTGTTGCTGCTGAGAGGGGCAATGACACTGGGTATTCTCCCCCACCATGGCTCTTACAATCTTTCCACCCCTCTTCTGCTCAGTTCCCTGCATCATGGTGGGTAAGTTCTAAGTCTGCTTTATTGTTGAGATGTTAAGAGACTCTGTACTTCTACTTTGGGCTGTGTTGGGTATCCTCAGTGTCTGTCTCCATTGTCCTTTCATGGGTTATCTGACTTGATGTGGTGGTAGATCTCTTATTTGTCTCACCACTTTTTCTTAGGTTTCATTTGAGTCCTATATGAAAGGTCAGGGGTGGTTCATCTCCTGCTTGGATGACAGCCAACATCCCATGTCTTGGTGGAATTGGGTTGTCGACAGTTTTCTGAATATAAAGTAAATTTTCTTTTTCTTTTCTACCTTCCTCTGAACTACTTCTTTACAACTATTCTCTCTTCAATTTTCATGACTTTTTGTATTATTTCAATCAGCCATGTCAAAATGTTGAATGGTATCAATATTGTGGCAGTCTTATGACAATAATGAAAACAGTGGTGAGGTCATGAAATAACAAACATAAATTGGAAGATAGTGTCTGAAAATATTCCTCCTTATCCTCCAAACCTTACATTCTTCAGGTGCCCTCTTCTGCAATATTCCCCAAGCCTTAGAAGACAAGATAAATATGTCTGAATTAATACTTAACACTCAACTATCACTTTCTCTCAGTACATTGATGAGTTGTGAAGTCTATGTTATCTGCAAAAAGAAGCTTCTCTGACCAATAGTGATAGCAGGACTACTCTATGGGCATAAACTTAACACACATATTAGAAGGCAAGTTTATGGGCATAACTCATCCTTTTACTCAGACAACAGTAGTGGCTTCCTCCTTTAATGTATGACATAGTAAACTTTTAAAAAGTAGAAGAAGAAAAAGTTCCTAGTCTCAAATATGATCTCAAAGAAATGACATATGGCATTGCTATGTTCATCTGGGGTTGGGTAGTAGGTATCTCAGAGTGCCACATGGCATTGTTGGCTTCATTTGTGGTTGGGTATTAGGTATCTAAGAATGACACATGACTTCGTTGTCTTCATCTGTGAGTGGGTACTAGGCATCACAGAATGACACATGGTGTGCTAGGTGGTAGGTATCTCAGAATGAAATCAAGAAGAGGTGCCTTATTAAAAGGTAAAAGTAATTCGCTCAGCAACCCCAGCTATTCCCGGGGAGCTTAAAATTCCTCTCCAGAAATTCAAATTGAATTGGGATAGGGTTTCTCTTGATGGGACAAAAGAGTATATAGATTGTAAACATCCTCAGAAAATGCTAATGTAACTAAGATTGAGAACAGAGAGTCTAGCCCATTTGCAAGGTTTCTAGCAAGGCTATCAATAATTGTTTCAATGTGTATATTCTCAGTTGTATAATTAATTAATAAACAAGTGAAGGAAGATCACATTAAAAACTTAACATATAACATTCTTATTAAATTGACTGACTAGATATGAGACCATCCTTTACATATGTCACACTATTAAAAATTTAGTTTTTTTTTAAGTAAAAGCACAATTACCTTCATCATTCTACAGTCCTATTTGGTGAAAAAAAAGACTTGATTACATTTTCCTTCCTAAAATATAAGGTTTTTACTGCAATATCTTACACAGCTTGCTATTTAGGATGGTAGATGTTCAGTTATTTCTTTCTTCGTGGCTGCTATCTACAAACTTCACTTATAATGTGTCTCCATACATCATTTCTGCCATTGGATAACAGGTTTTGCAGAATAACATATTCAAATTTATATAGATACTTCATGTGTTATATGTGTTATTTGTATTTCTCAGCACATATGTCATTCTCTTCAATAAGATATTTTAAATGTATGTATGTTAAAACACTTTTTAGAGCCGGGCATAGTGGCACATGCCTTTAACCCCAACACTAAGGTGGCAGAGGTAAGAGGATTGCTGTGAATTCAAGGCCAGACTGAGACCACATCATGAATTCTAGGTCAGCCTGGACTAGAGCGAGACAATACCTTGAAAAACAAGAGAAAACAAACCCAAACCAAACCAAACAAGCAAAAAACAAAAACAAAAGACAACAACAACAACAACAAAAGACCTACCTTTTAGGAATAATGGGTATACGTCTATTAAAAACACAGGAAGTTGTCTGGATTTCAAAATATTTGATTCAATTGAACATGAAAAGTAATATGCTGTCTATCAACAAATGAATAAAAATAATATTTGAGACAGTCATGGTGGTGCATGCCTTTAATCTCAGCACTCGGGAGGCAGAGGTAGGAAGATTGCTTTGAGTTTTTGGCCAGCCTGGTGCTATAGAGTGTGTTCCACTAGGCTAGAGTAAGACCCTATCACAAAATAATAATAATAATAATAACAACAACAACAATAATAATGGACAATAAATCTAAGTGCTTTCCCTTTCTTCTGTTGAATAGCAAAGTGCTATATTGCCATATACACAGTCTTTCCCTTTTCAGGAGTAATAAGAAGATTTAACACATCATAGGATCCAACTTACTGCTTCTTTTTAAGGAACATATGTTATTTCTTATTACTCAAATAAGTTGTTTGCTCATATTTGCATTGTTCCTTCTATAAAAGGCGAATCTGAGCAAAAACAAAACACACTGGAATCACTGGAATTATAAGAACTATTTGGAAGATTATGTGGATTGTACTTTTCAGCATCTATATACCTATGTTCATTAGTTTTCATCATTATACAAAAAACATCATGGAAATAACTTCAGGAAAGAAGGCTTTATTTTGGCTCACAGCTTCATAGGGTGCAATCCATGGTGGTAGGAAAACATGGCCACAGTGGGCAGTTCAAGTCATGATGGGCCAAAATCAGCAAGGGAATACAGGCCCTCACCAGGATTCTTTCTATGTTATCATCTATTCAACCTGTTCTGTACCCCAGCACATATTTTGATGACACCCACAGTCAAGTCAGTGTTTACCTTCAGGTAATAATTTCTGAAACTCCCACACAGACATACCCAGATGCATATCTCAAATTCCTAGATGATTCTAAATCCACTTACGGTAACAATGAAGATTAACCCTCATATAATGTACTGTTTTTTTTTTCCTTAAAATGTCTGTCCACACTCAAATATACTATTTTTGTTTGTATATAAATCAACCCAGCATTGATATATACTCTGCACATTATATATAAAGCACCTTACAATTTATTAATCCAAGAAAATATATCTCCTGCTCTTATGCTTTAAGTAGCTCCCAGGCAAGATAATAATAATAATAATAATAATAATAATAATAATAATAATAAACATTCATTTTCAACAAAAACAAACCTTGGAAGGTGCTATAAAAGATAGGAACAGACAAAAGTGAAGAGGATTAGGAAAATCGAGGAAGAATTCTCTTTCAGGAAATGGTCTTTGAAATCTAAAGGATGCCTGGGTAAAAAAAATACTCCACAAATGGCCCTGAAATGAAATGGAGCTTGAAGAGCCATATTGATTTTACAGTTTAAGAAGTATAATTTCAGGATCAGGTGGGCAGGAGATCATGCCTGTATTAAAGACCATGTCAGAGCTTGGAGTTTATTCTAAGCAAAATAGAAAGCGTCTGAATTATTTTAAACAAGTAATTGACCTAGGAGACATTTTATAGAGGTCATTAATATAAGTTTTTTCTAATACACCAGAAACAACTAAAATAAGAAATCAACAACAACTTGGACTTTTCACATTTTTTAATCCACATAAAATAAGATAGGAATAGGGACAGATACTGGCAATGGAGTTAAAAAATAAATATTTCAATATATTTTAAGTGGAGATTTATGGGACTTGATATAGAAACAGAAATGAGGGAGGAAAGACAATTCATGCATGTGATATAGGATTTTTGCTTGAACAATTTTGCATTTTTACAGTTTAGAGAAGACAATAGACCTTAATCATGTTGCTATGATGAGTGGAAATTCATGAAACTAAAGGTAAAGAAACTGCACCCAGTTCAAATGATAACAGAGTTCTTTCCCCCACCTCAAGAATCATCTACCTCATCTGAAAGCAGTGGGGAAGGAAAGAGTTTTTCAGACAAAGAAGTGGCCCTGAACTGAGGAGACGTCTCAGTTGTAAAGGGCTTGCCTCACAAGTATAAGGACTTAGTTGGATTCCAAGTATCATGTTTTGATCCAGGTGTCCGCTAGCAACAAATGAATGTATTCTGATTGATCAATCATCAGCTGATGGCAGTTTGGGTTTTACAACCTCGCTGGAACTGTGTTGTTGGGGGTGGGTTTATGGGGGTGATAAGGCAGGCTCCCCTTGCCAGTGTTTGGCACACCTTCCTGCCACTGTTTGCAGTGCTGTGGCAGAGGTGATGTCCACCCCGCTGCTCATGCCATCGTTTTCCCTGCCAGGATGGAGTCTCCCTTCGAGTCCCTAAGCCAAATAAACCCATTCCTCCACAGGCCGCTTTTGCTGGGGTTCTTTTTGTGCAGCAACAGAGTAAGTTGACTACAAAACCAAGCAACCTCATAAAAGCCAGGTACAGTGACATGTACCTATACTGCCAGTGGTGCAGAAAAAGAGACAGGATGGGTCTGGCACTCTAGCTAGTGTAGTCATTCTCATTATCTGCAGCTTCAGTATGATAACCTGCCTCAAAAAATCAGGTAAAAAGTTACTAAAGAAGATATATAACATTGATCACTGAACTACATTGATGCACACTTGCATGTAAATATACACTCACACATACACACACACACACTTTTACACAGAAGCACACACATTTATGAATATGCATACACATGCACACAACACAAACACACACACAAATAAAAACAGATGGTATTTCTCTTCCAGGAACGTCCAACCTATGATTTCTTATCCATATGCAGCTGTCTATGGCCAAGAATAGTTATGAATATTGCCCAACACAAAATTGTAAACTTACTTAAAACATGATGAGATTTTATTTTTATATCAAACATTTATAATTGTAAACTTTACTGCATTGTTCTTAAACATGAACTTTGTCAAAGGCAATGTTGTGTTGCAATGTCAAAAGACCGATTGTGCCTGCATGATTTCTTCAATTACTCCAGGTAAGTAGTACAATTTTCTCATGTTTCTTTATCCTTAGAAGCATACATCAATGGCAAGCCTGTGTTTGGTTCCTTATAGACAAAAATCTTGCAGTAAGAAACACAGTCAAGATACCATTCAGAAGAGAAAGTGTATACACTACTGTTAGGGGCCTGCAGAAAATTCCAGAAGTAGCTTTCTGGTTCCTTGATTTATAGTGATTCCAGTGTGAGAGGAGATAACTCACATATTCTACTTCCTCTGTGCCTCAGTTGGAGGAAACTGTTTTACTTAAGGTTAAAATGGCCTAAAAGGATGGTGTGGTCCCCTTTAATGGAGTTTGCATTTGAATTCTAAATAGAGAAGGAACTACTAATCATAGCTGAAAGTCCTCTGACATTTAGGAAATCTAGTGTGGGCAGGGATGGTAACCTTCGCTGCTCCTTGAGAAGATGACCAGATGGGTAGAGGCTGCAGGACTTCATCCTCCTACTTACGCATCCATTTTTAGTATATTTCAGACATCAGTACATGGTTTTGTATTCCCAGTAAGGAGTCATTATATCATTTTTATAAATTAATTTCTGATCCTTTGCAAATTCACAAGGCAACTAAAAAACTTTTCATACTTTTGGTCCAAGGAGCCATAGTACATCTTTTTTTCAATGGCTTCTTCATCTACATTCTACCGTTCTTATTAATATATTATTTACATTGCTCTTGGGACTTATTTTTTTAAACTAAATCACTACAGAACTATATTAAATAATAATAATGGACCTCCACTGAGGTTGATATGTTAGAACATAGAGAATACAATGAGCTGGAATAACTACTTTTGGATTTTTCCCAGGCAATAAATTGTAGTTTGGTGATAGTTTTCTTGTCTTTACATAATCTTTGATCAAACATGAGCACACTAACATTAAAATATGTACAGGTGGGCTGGAGAGATGACTCAGCATTTAAGAAGCTTACCTGCTCATGAATTGTGTTTCATTCCCCAGTACCTACTAAAGCCAGATGCACAAAGTGGTGCATGTATCTGAAGTTATTTTTCAGTGCATAGAGGCTCTGGTGTACCCATTATTTCTCTGTCTCTCTCTCTCTATATATATATCTCATATATATATATATATCCTTGCAAGTAAACAAATATTTTAAACTATTTACATTTAACTTACTATAAAAAATAAAAGCTTGTAACTCTTTTCCTCGATTATTTTAAAATCATTTACAGATACAGCACATGCTTTTACTCTGAAGAAAAAAAAAACAGCTCTCATGTTACACCTCTTTGTGATAAAGCATCGTTTGTCCTGCATGTGATTCTCACATGGCGGTAATTTATTAGATCACAATGGCTTCTAGATATTAAATGTCACTTAATTCAACACTATTTTTTGTTTGTCTATAAATTACACTGTACATTTTCACAACTTTGCAAATAAAGCAGAAAGTAACTTCAAAATATAATGGCTTCTAAGGTGTTCAAACTGTTCTCACCACTCCCAATTTCTAGAAGGGAACATTTTGAAATTCAGATATACTGTTTCTTGGCCACTGTTATCTCGAAAAATGCAATTCCAGCTACAATCTTTAGATCCCCTTTGTAATGTGTGAAGGTTTTTTTTTTTTGTTTCCTGGAATAGATTATACTGAAGCAGTTTCTCCTATTTTGGAGATTTTGTATTTGATTTTAATTGAGATACTGTTTGGAAAAGATGGGCAGTTTTTGTAGATATGATGTATAGTTTTTTCCATAACACAGATGTTTATTAATTCAAATATCACTACACTTGTTTACACCATTTGTTTATCTGTGGTGATATTTATGCTAAACTGTAAAATTCAGGAATTTTAGTGTGACCCTATCATTCCATTATTCAAAAAATGTCCACTTGGCACTTAGTAGTTCGTACTCTTTTCCCTCTGCAGGCTCTGTCTCTTTAGCCAGGAGGCTCAACCAAGAGCACAGGCAGTGAACACTATCCAGAGATGCCACTGCACATGGACCACAGACACCTACCTTCCTGATTCTCACTTAGGCACTCCTTTGCTGGATCTGCTCAGCAACTGAAATGAAAGAAGGAAGGCGCCTGGTGAAAGGATACCTGGGCTTCAGGCTATGTTGCAGACCCTGGGCTCAGGGATGATGGATGAGAAATCTCATCAAATCTCTACAATATGAAAATCTGAAACCAGAAAGAGGTGCATAGCCTGGTGTCTTCTGTATTGCATTACCTGATTTCTACTGGCTATTCCCAAGGTTTAATTGTAAAAGAGTGTCCAGAATACAAGCAGCAAGGACCTAGGAACTTGAGTTAGGTGGAACTTCCCAATGTTTACAATACCATGGTCTACATAGAAAAGGGTTAACAGAATAACAGTTTGGTGAAGGTCCAGCCAAGGGCTCTGGAAGCTTCAGACTACTCCAAGAGTGAGGAAATCGATATCTTGGCACTTTAGAAACCCATTTGTGGCACCATTCTTTTGTGGTGCATAGGCAAATTAAAATGAATTAAGCCAGATAGTGTTTATTTCCCTTAAGGGACAATACAGTGGCTCCGTGCTTGTGTGGCAGCCAATAATAACTTCAGCCAATTCTGGCTTGTAGTTTCAGCTTCCCTAGAGTAGTTTCCTGCTCCATGTGTTCCAACTTGGCTCATCATAAGCTTCTTGCTTCTGGAAACAAGACGAAGGGATGGGAAAAAGAAGACATACTCCTTCCTTTTAAGTTTACAATTTAAAAGTAGCATCCTTTCCATTGCTAAGCAATCAGATGGCTTAATTTCAAAGGGGCACGAGGACTTAAATTTTGATTAGGAAAGTGTTCTGATTTTAGTACAAACTGAAATTATGGAGCAGTCACTGTATACTGAAAGGCTGGTGGTCTTTCAACTCTCTTCACCTCTTCTTACCTAAGTGTCTTTATGTCAATTTCTTTTTAGGTATAAACTGTTTCCATCTCCTCTCAAAGACACAATTCCCTTATCTACCATGTTTTTAAAGTTAATTCAAATTATAGTATCTTGATGCTCTATAGCTACGTCCACCAAGTCTAGAAAGCTCACCAGGTGGTCTAGTGACCTCAAGTCAGCAAACAAATTATCCAAGCCCTGACCTACCTACACACATAAAATAACTGGTAATAATTGTGGAGTAACAAAAATAATTTTACCAAAAACTATATACCACAAAAGAGAGAATGGAAAATAGACAGCAACACAGTGTCCATTGGAATAATAGGTCTGCTTGGTCCTGGCCTTATACTCAGGAGAATCCAACATTTGTTTCATTGATAAACCTCTTACACAATGACCTCCAAATGTCCTTGCCTTTCCTGTGGAAAGTTTACCTGCACATTTTCCAAGGATGACCATATTTAGAAAATTTACCCTTCTTGATATCAGAAAAAAATTTTATAGCATGTTTCTCCTGCTGACATTTTCTTCCAATGAATTCCAAGTACATGTTTCCATCACAAACAAATTATCTCATGCTTTTATGTATATGCATGTATGCTAAAATCCTTGTTTTTAAAAAAATACTAGCCTATGCATCATTCTTAACTTAATGGAACTTACCTTAGCAGCCCATTTGACAGGTTTAATGATCAAAGACTGTCCTTGTAATATGCTTTTGGCCATGAAGATAAATTATTTTTCCTATTCTAACAATTTTAAATCACAAGTATTTGAGGAATACTTGGGGACATAGCTCTTCCAAGATCCAGAGTGACATCATATATATATATATATATATATATATATATATATATATATATATATATATATATATATATATATATGCTTAAGGTACAAAAGCAGTATTTGTTTTGTAACTTAAGTCTCCTAGTTACCAGCAACTCAGACACCTTGAACTACCCAGAGCAGAAAAGAAACTGGCCCTTATCCTACCATACATATTTTGCATATATATTTTGCATTTATTCCCTCCAAGCTCTTAATCAATAGTCTAGGTTCATTTCTCCTTTGTATAATTTGTTGGAAACATCAGTACATGCTAACTGTGACATTCATGATTATATATATATATATATATATATATATATATATATATATATATCCCCAGATTTTATAACATGCAATCTTATGTTAAAGGTATCATAGGGAACAATCTTACTAAATACTTCCTAATAGCATTCCAGCTTTCTAGTCAGGCATATTTGTGTCTTTGGCCCTCACCTTCTGACAGCTTAACTAATGAATATTACATACTTCAACAGGTGTTATGCAAAGTCACTACTTTCAGGTGTCAAATTTTATTGCAACTAGTACACACCTTTTATTTGTTTATAGAGGAGAAATTGAAAACATCTCTCTTTCTCTTGCAGTCTCTCTCTCTTTCTCTTTCTGTCTCTCTGTCTCTGTCTCTGTCTCTGTCTCTGTCTCTCTCTTTCTCCTGGTATCAATCCAGTTCATCAGGTATTGTAGACAAGCACTCCTCCACTCACCTGTAACTCCTGTCCTGTTGCTTCTTAATAACTATTTTGCTTTGGGATGCTCAAGGTTATTTCAGAGACTCAGACTCCTCCCTGACGGTTACTCCATATATCCTAGTGTTCTCCTTGTCTTTATCCTATAAAGTTATTCTCAGTATTCCCCACAGTTAAGACAACAAATCAGAATGGTGAAGAGAAGGTATGCCCTTTTAAGTTCATGATTGAGAAAAGGTTCATATTTCATTCTTCTACAAATATACTAGCCAATTTTTACTAATAAGGGAAGAGCTACCTGCAAAAGAAGGTAAGAAATGTAGAGATTGGCAACGAAGTTACATATTTACATCATAATTCTACTACTATAACAAAAATATATAATTTTCAAAGAAAGTATCTATTTTTTTTTTCCTTAAAGACAATGATTAAATGCTTGTCACGGCTCAGGATTTTTAAAAGGAACCTCTTAAAATAGCAGAATTTATTGAATGTATTATACCAGGTAACACCTGACAGGAATTGATTTTTTAAATGGAAACATAACATTCAAAAGAGTTTTATAGTTTTATTTGACCATGTTTTATTAATAGATACTTATTAGAGACTTGAGTTATATGATTCATTCTTTGGTATTAGTCTTCTTTTTGTCATTTTCAATTTTAATTAACTTTAATCCTTATTGCCAAATATTTATTTGATTCTGTAGCTCAGTGGGTATTGAGGGTTTGTGATGTTTATATGGCATTATGAAAACTGCCTTTATATGGTATATTTACCTAAAACAGGCACAAAATATTCTGCCATTATTTAAAGAACTGAAATAATAACCCAAAAGCCAAAAAACAACCCAATTCAAAATTGGACATTGGTTCTAAATAGACATTTCTCTAAAGAAGATTTTTACATGCCCAATAAATATGTGAAAAAAATGACTATTATTTATCAGCAGAAAAAATCAAATAAAATTAAAATAAAATACAGCAATATTACACCTTACTCACTTCAGTAAAAAAGGTCATTTTTCCAAGACTGAAGATATAGGCTGTATATTTCAGTAGTAGGGTATCTGCTTAGAATGGACAAGGCCCAGGGTTCAATTTACAGCACACATAAAATATGACTAAGCATAGTAAATGCTGAGGAGGACAGAAGAAAATTTATGTATGCGATAACTGTTCATGGGAATATAAATCAGTCTAACCATTATTAAATAATATGTACAAGCCAAAAGAATGAATAATTGAATTACTACATGTTACAGCAATCAAAATCCAGAGGCTAGGCATAACTGAAATCATGGTGTTAAAGAGGCATGAATCCATCTATCTTTTTACAGGATGTTCACAATATCCAAGACATAGAATTAATCTAACTGGTTTATTAACTAATGATAAAATAAATAGAGCCCATATAATCAATGCAAACTTGGATTTTATGTCTGTAACATTCATTTATTAAATGGCACATAGTTACTAATAGGGTTTTCAAATAGAAGCAAAATTAGTTATTTTTCTGGAATTGAAAAATACTATCATTACAGGAAGTATGGAGGCACCAAATTGAGAGAGAAGGCAGATACTCAAGAGGAGGTGTAAATGGTTCTAGGATTAGCCTAAATTTCAACATGCAATGCTTAAACGCTTGTTACTGCTCAGGTAAGTGTTAACCAGCTTGCAAATCTACCACAAAGGTAAAAGGTAAACAGACAATAGTACGTAGAATTTGTTGCACCTCCCTGACCCAAAGCTAATAAAATCTAAAAAGTAAAGTCATGGTAATAAATTTGATTCATTAACTACTACCTCAAATACAAATGCTGAGTTTCCAGTCACCGAAATACTCCATTAAATAAAACGGAATGCATGTAAAAATCTGGAAGCTATGGTGAGCTTCTGTAATCTCAGCAGTCTGAAGGCATAGGTGGAGGCAGAGGGAGGCTAATTCCCTAAAAGCTCTCAGTGAGGCAGCAAAAGAGTATAACAGCAGAGTGGAATAGAGACAAACCTCAAATGAGGTGGGCCAACAAAGACACACTCGAAAGTGACACTTTGATCCCTACATGTGTGCCTGAGCACACATGCACTGCATACACACACACAAGATATATTAATAAATAAATTTGAAATAAACTAAAGACTAACAAGTAAAAACATACTGAGAGGTTTTTCTGTAAATATAGGCCAAAATAAACAAATCTAATCAGTAACTGATTTTAGTGGTTAGGCCAAAGTTACGCTTTCAGTGTGAAGCTGGAAGGGAATATAAGGAAATTTTCAGAGCCCTTGTGAAGTTCTCATTCTACATGTATGAGCTGATTGCCAAGCACCTTACCATTGTAAAAAATCATCAAGCTATACCCTAGAGATTTGCCTATTTTTGTATGAGTATGGTGCACAAGTAAAAAAAAAAAAAAAAGCTTTTGCTTTTCTTCTTTACTAAAATGAGGCAATTGCTGACTAGAAGTTCTTTCAGTCTGGCTATAATCTGACTTCCTTGCAAAATAAAACCACAAGTAGGACAACTAGAATTGTATGTAAAGAATGTACTTCTGGCACTGGAGAGATTACTCAGTGTGTAAGGTGCTTGCCTGCAAAGTTTAAGGATCAGGGTTTCATTCCCCAGTACCTACATAAAGCCAGATTCACAAGATTGTACATGTGTCTGGAGGTTGTTTGTAGTGGCTTGAGGCCCTAGCAAGCCCATTCTTTATCTCTATGTTAAATAAAATATAGAAAAGAATGTAATTCTGTAATTCTGCCAATTCATTATTCAAACCTCTCTTAATCTGACCATCTCACAGGAAAAATGAAAATAAATATTTGCATTACTTTTGGAGAATTTGGTTAATAAAATTGTATCTCATTGATTTTTTTATCTCTGTAGAATTTTAAATTGATAGACACTGAATCAACATAAAATACAGTGAATATGCAATTTTCTAATATTTTTCACTGTAGTATTTTAAATTGACAGACACTGAATAAATATAAAATACAATGAATAAGCAATTTTTGAATTCAATAAAAATAGATCCTAAAAACATTGTATTATATTCTTTCCTTGTAAGTATTCTAGGTATTTCTGTCATTTAATAGTATATATGGTAACTGCGGTGACTTTAAAATTTTCCTTATTTAATTTAACTTATTCATTGTCACTTTGGTATACTCTCTTTTCTTTCCTCCCTGTCCCCAACCCACAACCCACTGGGGGCCCTCCTTGGTGGGCATACTGGATCAGACCATGTTATGAATTGCACAAAAGGTAGCCAAGGCTTTTTTTTTTTTTTTTTTTTTTTTTTTTTTGTGTGTGTGTGTGTGTGTGTGCCTGTGCATATGTGTGTTGTTGTTGTTGCTGAGGGGGGGGGGCAATGACTCTGGATATTCTGCCCCCACCATAGCTCTTACAATGTTTCTGCCCCCTCTTCCACTCAGTTCCCTGAGACATAGTGGTTGAGTTTTAAGTCTGTTTTACTGTTGAAATCTTAAGTGTCTCTGGACTTCTGTTTGGATTGTGTTGGGTATCATTGGTGTCTGTCACCATTGTCATTTCATAGTTAATCTGATTTGCTGTGGTGGTAGCTCTCTTGTTAATCTCTGCACTTTCTTAAAGATTTCATTTGTGCCTTATATAATAGGTTAGGGTTCCTTATCTCCTGCTTGGATGATGAAGCTCCCGCAGGGAAGAACTCCACCCAGTCACCTGAACAACAAAGAGAAGAAGAGAAGGTAGGCACCACTCTCTCCAGCTCCACAAAGGAGAAAACACCCTTAAGAAATGCTGGTGAGGGGTGCTGTCTGTTGGGGGGGGTTGGTCATTAGTTTATTTAGAGATGGGTGCTCTCAGCAGGCACAGGGACAAGATGAGTTAGGATTGAGTCTAGGGCCTCTGCAGTCCTGAGGGAAAGTTGGGAACAATTCCTGTGTGCTCCAGGCTGGTGATGATCTTTCAGTGTATCTGGGTCTGGAGTTCTGGAGGCCACAGCAGGAGCAGTGTCTGCAGTACCCCAGTCTAGGGAGGAGATATGTGTGGCAGGTTTGGAGCCTGAGCACTTACAGTATGGGTGCTCCTGACTTTGAAGAATAAAGCCTATGGGAACAAGATGTTCCATAAAGTTACTTGATGATTTTAAGCCTAATGCTGTCATATTTTGTGGGGCCTTAAAACACCTAATAGGTTAGGGGTAAAGGGGATCTTGGTCCATATGCAAAAGGCTGAAACTCTTAAATGTTTGGAAGAAAAAAATATATGGGGAACGCTCCAACATATAGGAATGGGGAAAGACTTCCTCAACATTACCCCAGTAGTTCAGGAAATTTAACAATCACTCAACCAGTGGGATCTCATCAAGCTAAAAGCTTTTGTGAAGATGAATACAACATACACAGAGCCTACAGATCACCATCAGAATGGGAGAAAAATCATTGCCAGATACAACAATGACAGAGGTCTAATACCTGCTCAATTCACAATAGGTAAGAATTAGAATCAACCTAGATGCTCATTGCTGGACGAATGGATATCAATGTTATGGTACGTATATACCATGGAATTCTACTGAGCAGTAAGGAAAAATGACATAATGAAATTTGCAGGAAAATGGATGGACTTGGGCTAGTTCATAATCAGTGAACTCACACAAGCACAGAAAGACAAAAGCTGAATATTCTCCCTCATCTTCAGGTTTCTAACCAGGATCAGCTTGAGTTGTAAACATACCTGAAATGCAACTTGTGTGACAGATAATAGGGATGGAAATGTTTGTGGGGAGGAAATGAGAGGGTGGGGTGGAGGAAATGGTTAGGTGGGGGTGGAAGGAAGATATACACAAAACTAAATCTAAAATGAATTGGTACCATAGAATCCTTATTCCTGGACATATGGCAAAAAGTTATAATCTACCAATGTAATAGGGGGATAGTGTCTGGTAAGAAGGGCCCTGAAAAGGGTGGGATGGAGCCTAACACTAAAATATTTAGTTCATGCTTAGAAGTCCCTGTGCCAGAAATCAGTCAGTACCCATAGTGAGCTGTTGAATGGAGATACCTATAAAGTCCCCGATACAAGAGAGGCTTCTGTCAAAGCTCTTGATTACTCACCCTAGGCAAAGACAAGACCCTATTGTTATTAATACAAATCATCCAGAGTCTCCGTTGGAACCTGAAAGGAAGACAATCCCCAAATACTTAGCCCATATTATGCTGGAAAAAATGATACTGGAGCTGCTAGGGGAAACTGGCTAACATTGTTGGGAGAAAACCGGGAACACTACTATATGACAGCAATCAGTTTGACAAGATGTACACACCTGTGTAATAGTGCCACTCAACCTAGTTGGCTAACCAAAGGCCCTCTGATTGACTAAAAGATTTGCTCAGTGGCAAGGAACCCATAGCTGGAACTGGAATCAGAGCCAGAATTCTATGGAGACCAAGAATATGGACTCCAAGGAGAACCTTCCATTACCCTTCAGCTTATAAAGAGCCACCCATCATAATCTCTCCAAATTAAGAATGCTTATCTCATTTAATCTATGCTGATCTCACTCTCCATTGGAGAATCTGTTTTTATTTTTCAGAAGGTAATGAGAACCAAGGGTAACTTAATTTTATTAACAAGACCAGAAATGACAACTGAATCCCTGGCAAAAGATGAACCACCCCCTTGCACATCAGCTAAGGCCTGGTTGAAACCACAAGCAAGTGGAGAGATGAGCAAGAATGCAGCTTCCACTGTTACCCTGACAACCTGCACTAGGGTGAATGGAGACAGACACTGAGGATATTCAAAATGTACCAAAGCAGAAATCCAGAAGCTGCTAAGATCTCAATACTAACGGAGACTTAAAACACACCCACCACAGGCTAGGGAATTTTGCCGAAGAGGGGTTGGAAAAAAATAATAGCCAAGGTGGGTGGGAATATCCAGAGGCATTGCTTCCCCCAAAAATGACTAACTGCTGTTACAACAACTCATAGTTCACAACTCCATGTTAAACACCAGAAATCCCACTGAGCAGGGCCCTCAGTTGAGGGGAGGGGGAATTCAGCAGAGAGGAGGGAAATGGTGGTACCAACACACGATTTGTTCTAACAAATTTTCTACTTGATTAAAAAAAAATCCATAGGGTCAGGTATGTGGTGGTACATGCAGTGAGTTAGAGCCCCCCCTGAGACTACATAGTGAATTCCATGTCAGCCTCAGCTACAGTGAGACTTTTCCTTGAAAAACAAACAAAAAATTCCATTGGACCAAGGAATTCATTTTCCATCTAATTTGTGTTCAATATTTGAATATTATGAAATATGAATTGGGATGTGTGAGCTTTAACAATTGATAGATTCAGAGTAAATGCATGCCTCTCAAAGGAAGTCTAATTTCACTTAGGTGCAAAAATATTTTTGCTGAGATTTAAGTTAACTTGTTTGATGTTAAATCACTTAACCAATCAGCAAGCAGCAAGTAAGTCATTGTGCTTTCACTCTGTTAGGTCCCCAAGAAGTTGCTGGAGCTCTATTCTAATTCTGTTCTCCAAGATCTAGCATACTAATATCATGTTCCACATGTGAATCAATAGATTCTTGTGAAAAAATTCTTAACCCAATTATTTTTCCCTATCTCTTAGACAAAACAATTGGTGGAATAGAAATGATTCTTTCTCCTTTCAAAAGCTGCTTCAGCCTCTCCGTGTCTGAGACTAATTACTTTGTCAACTGATAATCCCTTGGGTTTCTTACACCAAATCTTAGAGCCACAAGCTTGTCTCCAATAGTTTCATTTATTTTTCTACGAGAAATGAAGCAATATGGTCATTTTCAGTTTAAATTTTCTTTCCTCTGCTGCCATTAATTGCTGTTCTCTTTTTTCAACCTACCACCTGATGCCACTGCAATGAGTAAACAAAATAAACAAATTTATAAGGGAATTGGAAAGAATATAGCACTGTGCTCATACAATACGAGACAGCAGATATAACAAAGGTATCCTCTTGCCTGACACAAATAAAATGATTTGCAAATAAGGTTTTGGGGAAATGGGTAATATCCATTGAGAAAACTGATTAAAGAATTAATTGTGTCATCCTAAATTTAAAAATAAATGACTTTTAACTTCCTACTCTGTTTAACCTTTAGCTATATCATAAAGAAAATACTACTTAGAAAGGAGAAAAGTCAAGTATTATTCATCATTACAATGTAAATATTTTTAATATTAATAATTTAGTCTTGTTCTCTATTTTTCATAATCTATTTAAATATACAAATATGTTAAGGGTAGTACATACAAACAAAACTTATTATTTAAAGCAAAATATTTACATCTAATTAAGTGATCTAAAAGGTTTCTACACTTAATGAATTAAGATAGTCTAATGGAAATAATAGGGGCATTTTTATGAAATATAGATGTGGTCTTCAGCAGATGCATGCTGTTCATTTTTAAATAATAATAATTTGTATTTTGTGTGTCCTTGATTGTTAAAAAAATAAAGAAAACCCTTCATCTATCCTGAGAGGGTAAGCATAAACTTTACTAAGTCATACTTTAAAGAATCTATTCAAAATAAAAGTAAAAAAAATCAATATTTCAAATATGTTGTGGCTCTTACACACTGACTCCCTTCCCACTTTTCACAACACAATGGAGCTGCAGGTATTATCCTACCCATTTTTACTCAGGTGAAAACTAAAACTGAAAATGGGAGTAAAGTCTAGACATGTGAGAAGAAAGCAGCACAGTTGAAAGCTCAGAGCTCCTATCTGGCATGTCCATGCAGTAACTGAGTAAGTGCACAGTCTGTCTTTTCCCGGGTGTGTGACAGACATGGCTAATCAATTCCAATACTCCTTTGCTCTAAGTTTCCACATGGCCCCAGAATCCTTTTCTACCCAGCACTTGAAGATGCCATTACCAATCAATTGGTATCGGTCTGCTACTTTAAAGCTGTTTTTCTCCCTTAGTCCTTGCCTTTTCTACATGAGTAGCTGCTTCTTGAGAAATGATTAAAGAGTGGCTACTTTCCAGATTCACTGAGATTAGACAATAAAATTCCAGACCATCATGTGGGTGATTAGTGATTTCTTTGTCCTTTTTGCTTGAATCTGAAATAGATTCTGCTCAGTGCATCAACTGTTCTCTCTGCACATTGCCTTCTTTAGAAGATGTTCATTAACACGACACAGTTTATTAGTAATTATGCCAACTCAAGAGTCCTCCATGCATTTAAGTACTCTAAAATAATACAGACTCCCCTAGTGCTCTCTGGGACTGGATGCAAATGCATTAGAAACAAGAAATGGAATGGAACATATATTGAAGTGGGAATGTTAAATTTATATTAAGACTTTGAGGAGGAGGAGACTAGGAAATGAACAGTAACCAAGGAAAAGCCCTTAGCATGTACAGGTCTAGAGAAGCAGGTGATACCCTGGTCACACTCTGACTATGGCCACTGAGGTCCATCTCTGGTTCTTAAAGGTACTAAAGGAGCCAAAAATGATGGGGATGTGAGAGATGAGATACCAATGCTCTCCAATGAAACACTCTTGGTAACAAGGATATGATTTAAGGGCTTTAATGGGTGCCTTACTTTCACTGAAACAATCTGTTTCAAAAAACTTTCTTTATAAGGTTAAAATTATGTATCACTGAGAACATAAGCATGGACTGTTATAACATTCTTTTGCTGCTTGTTTATATGTGTGTAATATGGTATGTGTGTGTATAAGTTTGTGTGTTTGTGCATGTGCATGTGTGTTATATGTACGTCTATATACCCCATATGCTCATCTGAGGGGGTCCAATCTCTTGAGGTACCCAGATTGGAACATTGCTGGATGTCTGGCACCAAAGCTCCTGTCAGTCCTTATTTGAGAGGATATTTCTTATTGACACCGGATATTGCCACTTTTTTTGCAATCTAGGGAGATTCCCTGTTATCTTTGTTGTTCTTTGCAGGACTGAGTTTGGTTATAGGCATGCATGGTTATGCTCAGCCGTTTCACTAGATCTGGAGATTCAAATTCTTCTAGTTTTAGGGTCCAACAGTTCTTCATGCTTGCACAGGAATCACAATTAACTGTGCAGCCATCTGCCCACCACTGTCTTCACATTTTAATTTCTTTCTTAGAATATATTTCCTTGTTTTTGCATGTGCATAGGTGTAGTAAATGTGGTATAATGCATGTGATGGTGTATGAACAAATGTGTACAAATGCACATGCCTGTTATCTTTTGTGTGGAAACCATAGGAGAAAGTTAGGTATCTCAACTCATGCATCCACATGATTCCTTGAGATTCTTTTACTGATTGCAGGGCTTGTTTTTACGAGGCCCGGAATTCTTCTCTAGTCTCTGCTCCCCACAGGACTGGGGTTATAGACATGTGTGGCCACACCTAGCTGTTCACTTGGGTGTCTTGGAATTGAACTCTGGTGGTCTTAGGCCCTCATGCTTGCACCAAAATCCCTGAGCCACATATTTAGTCCCTTTTAATAATATTTTAGTTGGCATATCCAAGGTCATGTGCGTAATAAGAACATTTCCAGAAATATATCTATCTATACATACTTGTAGCTAATGTACTTTAAACATTGTCTCCTAATAATGCATGACATTTCCCTTTCTGCTCTCTTCCTTTCTGATCATTCTCCTTTGTTCCCCTAAGATAGGGTCACTTCTACTTTCAGGTCTCATGCACACAAATGATTTTATGTATCTATATACAACCCAAGATCCACAAATGAGAGTAAACATACACTATTTATTTTTTTGACAATGACTTGACTCACCTAATAGGATTGTCTCCATTTGAATACCGTTTCATACAAATAACTCGTAGGATTTTTTTCTGTTATTGCTGAAAAAATGTGTATATTGTGTATATATACCACATTTTCTTTATCCATTTTTTGTTGACACACCTAGGTTTGTTCCATGATTTAGTGCTCATGAATAGTGCTGCTTTAAAATACATTGCTTAATCATTCATGTGCAAGAATCTCTGTAAGTTGTTGACTTAGAGTCCTTGGAGGTAAATACTCAGAAGTAAAATAGCTAGTTCATATAGAAGCCCCAGTTCTGGATTTTTGAGAAACCTTCACACTGATCTTCATAGAGGCTAGTATGAGGTTTTATATTCTCTGCATCCTCACTAGCATTTATTGTTGCCTTCTTAATAGCTGACACTCTAGATGGGTGAGATGGGATGTTAAGGTTATTTTATTTGTTAGAATTTCTCTGATGGCTAGAGTTGTTTTATGCTTTATGGGCCATTTATTCTTCATTTTTTTAGAAATATCTATTTATTTATTTAGTCTGTTTATTGATTGGGATGTTTGCTTCCTTGTAAGTTTTTTTTTTTTTTTGGTTTTTTCTGTATTCTAGATATCAATCCTCTGTTATCTATGTAATTAGCAATCATTTTCTCCCATTATTTATTATTTATTTATTTTTTTCTATTTTTAAATATTTATTTGCAATGGGAGAGACGAAAGGGGGTGGTGACATACCAGGGCCTCCTGACATTGCAACTGGAACTCTACATGCATGTTTCACTTTGTGCATCTGGCTTCATGTACTAGGGAATTGAACTCAGGCTTGCAAGCAAAAGCTTTAACCCATGAGCCATCTCTCCTGCCTTAGACTGTCTTTTTACTCAATTAATTCTATTTGATTTGCAGACATTTTTTTAAAATTTCATGATATCCCATTTGTGAATTGTTGGCTTTATTTCCTGAGTGAGTGATTTGTGCTCTTTTCAGAAAGCTTTGATTTATGCCTATATCTTGTTATGGTTTATTTTCTAACAATTTCATAGGTTCCAGTTTTACATAAGAGTTTTGATCCTTTTGTAGTTCTTGTACACAGTGAAAAATAGATATTTTTATTCTTGTACATGTGGGTATAGAGTTGTTGAGGAAGCAGCCTCTCCTTTTACACATATCTTTCAGTGAATATGACTGAAAATGGGTTGGTTTTTATCCAGGTTCCCTATTCTGTTCCTTTAATCTGTATGCCTGTGTTTGTACCAGCACCATGCTGGCTTTGTTCTTGACGTGATTTTCATGACACCTCTAGCCTTGCTCTTTTTGCTGATGATTTCCTTCCTGTGGTTGTTAATACTTTCATATTCTGTGAAGAATGGTGTTTACACTTTGAGGGGGTACTGCATTGAAATTATAGACTTCTTTTGGTAGTATAAAGTGTAGGTGAACATGGGAGATTTTTTTTTTTTCATCTTATACTGTCTTCTTCAATTTCTGTTTCTGGTATTTAATTTTTCATTATAGAGGTCTTTCACTTTCTTGGTTAACTTTATTTCAAGATATATGGGGGCAATTGTGAATGGGATTATTTTTCTGCTCTATTTCATAGCAAGATTACTATCAATAAATATAAAAGATACTGACTTTTGCATGCTGCCACTTTGCTGAAAGTTTTACTCAAATTTAAAGGTTTCTACTTGAGTCTTTAAGGTCTCTCTTATGTAGAATCATATCATCTGCAAATCAGGATATTTTCACTTCTCCTATTTTTGTATCCTTATTATTTTATCATATTATTATTATTATTATTATTATTATTTTTTTTTGTTTTGTAGTCCCAGGCTGGCCTCAAACTCACAGCAATCATCCTACCTCTGCTTTCTAAGTGATGGGATTAAAGGTGAGAGCCACCACTCCTGGCCATGGCCTGCTTTTTGCTTTGAACTGTTTTTTAATAAACCTATTTGTGATTCATCTTTAGAAATGAAAGACTAGGTAGAGTTGTGTTAAAATATTCTTGCAAATTTGAATATAGCAACGATTTAGATAAAACAGGTTTTAAATGAAATTTTTTGAATTCTTGAAGACCATTCATAGGCCAGGATCTAAAAATGAAAAGTTGTGATGGATGACTCTTGAATTTCACTATTTCACTCTGGGCTCTAGTTGAACTAGTAGATCACATATTTTAGTAGAGGTTTGCATTATTATTATTATTATTATTATTATTATTATTATTATTATTAATCTTAGACTGTAAAAGCTCCCAAAACTCTCTTACAAGTCCTTCCTTTTAGAACTTGCTTTTCACTGCCAGCCTAAAAAGAATCAGAGATTTGTTTAACTGTGTTGAGCAGTTATTATTAGCACAGTCCATTAAAGCCTGGCTTACCTTCTCAGGGAGAGAAGCAACAGGCTTGAAGTGTTCCCCTGATTCAAAATGAAGGACTGCAGGGCAATTAAGACCCAGTGTGTTCAGTGGAGTTGACAGCATGTGTCTGAGCATTCTCCTTCCATAGGATTCTGCGCTCCTGGTTGAAATTAGAACCGTTTTGCTGGAATGCTTTTTTAGGGTCCATTACTGAAATTGTAACACTAACATCAATTCATGAGTCTGGCTTTGAAATACAGAGAATCTGCTTCCTGATTGGCGAGGGTTCAGGAGAGGAGGAACACTGACACATTCACATCCAGAACCAAAAAATGCAACCGATGTCCCATTTAGCTCTCCGCTGTCCAAGAAAGCCACGTTTGCTGACAATGGAGTCATTAGAACCTGTCTCCTCCAGCCAGCAGGCACAGGAAAAAATGAAATGTTGCTGGCAGTTCCCAGTGTTGACGGAAGAATCGAAGTGGCCTTCAACTGGCCAGCGGAGAAAGGAGAGCTTTGTTTTCTGCCACAGTCGTCCGGAAAGGGTCATTTTGAAACTCAATAAAGGTGTGTGTTCTAGGAAATCAGAGGGGCTGTTTGTTGTTAACACACCAGGCCAACAGAGGAAGCTGGGTTAACTATGTCACTGGAGAATTTATGATGCATGCAGACTGCCTGACTTTAAGTCCCTGAGGGATTCTATATTCATAGGGAAAAAGAAGAGATTCTGCCCAGGGATGCAAAGTAGGTGACCCTGTGAGCATATGGAATTAACTGTGGAATTTTCTCAAAATGAAATTTACTTTGTGAGAATATTTCAACGAGGTATTGTGGGAAGTCTTAGAAAAGTGTGTGTGGGGGGGTGGTGGTGATGGTCAATCTCATTATTAAAGCATTTTGTTTATTGAACTTGTCCAGTGTCTTAACATCCTCTCTCCTGCAGTCTTGATTTCTCCAATGTTCCCACAAACTATTATATCCATGCGATTTGCACTTCCCACCACATTGTCTCTTTGGCCAGCTTCTTTTAATTGAAAGATTTCTTGGTGGATAAACAAGGCAAACAAAGATTAAAAGCACCAGAGCATGGATGCTTATGCTTGTGGTCACATAGGATATCCTCTCAGGGTAGACATTCTCCTATCTTTGTCATTTTCCAGAAAGTATCAAAGGTTGTTCTGAATATTTTGCGAGATTTTTATAAAATTATTGATTTCACATTAAATTCATCAATAAAAGGTAAACTGTCATTATTGTGCAGTCCAAACATATTCATATAATCAATTCCAATGTCCTATATTTATAATTATTCATGTAGTTTTTTTTTACAATTGGAGAATTGTAAAATTGGCATTTTCAATCAATCATGGATAAAAGATGAAGTTGGATTAGAATATTACCCTAACTAAACTGACAAAGGACATACTATGTACAGATGAGTGTCGTCAATGTACTGATGTGTACATCAAGTATTCCAGCTACTTACTGCTTGTGTGTTTCACAAATGAAAGAAGGTTCTCATAAAAGAGAACCCAGAGGTACCCCATGTCCCCTCACCATGTTGGGAGAAAATAGAAGTTGTCACCTATGAGCCCAAATATAAGTTCTCACTGACCATTGAATTTAGTGCTCTTCATCATCCCAGCTACACTACCGTGACAAATGAGGTTCTTTTTTTAAACTAACCAATCTGTGTCATTTTGTTGTATCAACCAAAGCAGGCTAAGATACCTACTCTCTTTATTTTAAAGAGCAGGTGCTTGGCGAATGCTTTTATTTATTTATTTGAGAGAGAGAGAGAGAGAGAGAGAGAGAGAGAGAGAGAGAGAGAGAGAGAGAGAGAGAGAGAGAGAGAAAGTATGGGCGCACAAGGGCCCACTGCAAAGGAACTTCAGACACATGCACCACCTTGTGAATCTGACTTTATGTTGGTACTGGGGAATCAAACTTGGGTCCTTCTGCTTTGCAGGCAAGTGCCTTAACTGCTAAGCCATCTATCAAGCCCTCAATCCCTTGTTTACAATATTTTTGATAACATTAAATACTTATTAATAAATTTCTTATTTCTTAATAAAATTGTTAAAACTAAACTATTTTTTTCTGAATTCCCTCAGTACATATATCTTTCCAGTTGCTCAAGGAAGTAACCCTCAATTCACTTTTTATACTTCATTCTGTAAAACAACACATTCTCATTCTCTTGGCTCATCTTCAAATCACATTCAGAATTTGAGCAGTTCTTACCATTTTCCCTGTTAGAACTCTGTTCTCAGCCATGATTCCCTCTACATAGATTATTACAGGAAGTAATTTTATAGATGCATCATTATAATTTAAAAAAGCACTTATATATATCTTACCCATAAGGCTCAGAAGAAATTCAGAGCTATGCTTGACCATGGACCATATATAAACTGATTTTCTATCTTCATTCTGTTGATGCTCTTACACATCTTTCAGATGTGTTCCTAAATCTACAATGCACTTAGAAATGTCATGTTTTCTGGTGCTTCTTTGCTTGTGTGTATGTAATCTCTCTCTCTTTCCCTTCCTTCTTCCCTCCGCCCCCTCTCTCTGTGTTGTACTGTGTATGGTATGTACATGTGAATGTGCTTATGTTAGGCCCTCTATCAGTGATGACCAGAAAAAGATGTCTGGTGTCCAGCTCCATTGCTCTTCTACTTATTCTTGTTTGAGTCATAATATCTTACTGATACCAGAAGCTAGCTTTCTGTGAGCCTGCACCATACCCTGGTCTCTTTGGGGGACTGAAGTTCCCGACATGAGTGGCCATGTCCAGCTCATATTTGCTTTAGGGTGAGGCAGACACATCCTTTTGTCTTGCCTTTTCTACTTCCATCCCTTCTTGAATGCTATAGTAATTTATGTATCTGATTTATATGCTAGTCTAAATTGTCTTGCTGTGTCAGGCCCCTCCTGCATCGTAAAGATCATGTCACAACAAAGGAGTCAGCAAAGCCATGAAAATCCATATACCTATCATGATGTCCTTGCTGAGTCAAGTTTTTTCTTAACTTTCCTGTGGACACAGATTTCTCCAGCCCAATGAACTGGAAAGCAAATTGCTTCTTTAATAGCCATTTCCCTCAGTAATGCCCGTCTTTCCCCTACTGGCCTCCAGGGCCTGATATTCATGAGGAACCCATCCAGTGATAATCAAGTTTTTCATTTCTTCTGTATAATTTTTGAGCCTGATTCATCATTGTTGCCCTCTTTGTATGTATGCTAAAATTGAAGTCCAGAGGGATTACGAGCTTAGCTGAATATTAAATGGTTGAATTACAATGTATTCATTAAGTAATCTATTCATTCATTACTTTATCCAATTTGCAATTTTCACATATACTAATTATGTGCTGAACATTGCTCTAATACTGAAGTGGCAGAATGGTGATCAAAGCATTCTGAACCATTGCATTCAAGGTGCTTATATCTCAGAATCATTTAAAGTTATATAGTACAGTAGGAATAAATAATGTTATAAAGTTTGGAACAGAGCAAAGTAATAGACAAAATGTGGCAGGTAGGGTGGTTGGTCACCATAAGTCAAGGCATGAAGGTCTTTGAGCCTGTCTTTATAGCCTGCACTTTGCTAGAGATCAAAGAAGGATATGTCTTCTTATCTTTTGCCTAAAGCAGTTTCCTAGACCTGTCTGTCCATAAACAACCTAAGCCCCTCTCTGGGAAGAACATCCCTAGAAGTTATAAATCTGATCCTGACATTGTGGTTGGATAAGCTCATCCCCACAACTTGGCATCATGGCTGGCCTCTTCTTGAGGCAGCCAGTTGCCCAGATCAATTAGCTTTGTCTCAGGCTCACCTGAGCATGAAGGTAAAGTCCACTACAATAAGGTTATAAATAGATGCTTGCCAGGTTGACAAGGCATCTTACTGTCTATTCATTTCTTCTGAAGCTCCAGGTCCTGGTATGTCTCTCCTCTACCCCTGGTCCCACATGGGCTTACCCCCTCCTACCTTCCACATGGCAGGAACTCTCGGTACTTTTTTCTATTTCCTCTTTAAATCCTCACTCATGTTTCTTTTAGGCCTATCACATGGGCTCTCAGACCATGTTATGTATCCATTTTCCTTTCCTTGGTTTTATAGTTTCCTCAATAATTATCCTTCTCAGTTTTGTTTTATTCAATTTTTTGCTTTAAAAAGACACAAACTTAGTGTTTCAGGTGCAAAGATTTTCCTGAACTACAGCACACCCCCTATATCAAAAATGCTCAGCAGTACCATGTACACTTTTCATAATGCCATTTCACTATTCCATCCAGGCTGGCCTAGAAATCACTATGTAGCACAGATTACATAGTTTAAGGCTACTTAAACTTGACCTCTACCTGCCTCAGCTTCCCTTGTGCTAGGATAACAAGTATGAAACATCATACCCAGCTTGATGTACAATTGTTAAATACAATGTTTAGGAATGACCTATCTGAACAAGGACCATTTATATTATTTTTTAATTTAATCAAAATTTTGATAATTCTGTAATATTCTTATGAAGAATGTTTATGCACCCAGAGCTGTTGATCAAAGAGACCTATGAGGTCACCAAAACAAAACAAGCTTCTGTCTAAGCTCTTGAATTCCCACCCCAAGCCAAAGATAAGATCCTATTGCTGAAGAAACCTCAGAAAGTCATCGCACAACAGGAAGAAACTCTGTGAGATCCACAATGATAACCAGCTCCCAAATGATAGCATGTGCATGAGCTGCCAGGTGAAATTGGTCAACAATATTTGGAGAAAGCAGAGAATACTGATATAAAATTCAGACTGATATCATGAGAATTCTGAACACATTGCTTTATGGGAGAGATCAATGAGTCAAGAAGTAATCACTTGTACAATAGTGGCACCAAAACCTTGCGGGGGGGGGGGTAATCAATGGCTTTCAAATTGACCAAGAAACTCACTCAGTGACAATGAACCCTTAACTGGAATTGGGATCCAGGGCAAAATCATATGGAGAGCAAAAACTTGGGCTCCAATGGGAACTTCCCACTACCAGAGAACTACAGAGAAGCTACACCTAAAAGAATCTTGCCAAATTAGCAACGTGTGTCTCATTTAACCTACACTGATCTCGGTCTGTGATTGAGATTCTGTTTGTATTTTTCAGAAGGAAGTGAGAAAGCCATGGTCAACCTAACTCCACCAACAAACCACAGGATGATGGCTGACATCCTGGCAAGAGATGAACCACCCTGCGGGCCTATAGTGTAGGCCCCAAATGGAACCTTTGAGAAAGTTGGTGATAAACATAAAACATCACCACAGTAAGTCAGATAACCCAGGATAGGTCAAAGAGGCAGGCACCAGAGATATCCAACACAACCCAAAGCAGATCCAAAGACACTTAAGATCTCAACAATAAAATAGAGTTAAAACTCACCCACCATGTCTCAGGAAACTCAGCAGAAGAGGGGGCAGAATGATTGTAAGAGCAGTGGTGGGGGAGAATATCCAGAGACTTTGCTCCCCTCAGCAACAACACACATGGGTGGGTGGAGATGGCTACCTTCTGTGCTATTTATAACCCTCTACCCCAGGGACTGATCCTATGCCCATGAAGAGCATCTCCAGTGGGTTGTGGACAGGGAGGAGGGTAATGGGGCTACCATCACAAGATTTGCTCATACAATGTATGTATTTATGGATAATAAAGACAAAAAAAATAAACTAAGCCAGCTAACATCCTGATCACGGACATGCAGCCTCCATAATCATGATAAAATGAATTGCCGTTGGTAAATTTCTCAGCCTGCTGTGTTTCACTGTGGCAAGCCTAGGACCATACAGACTCTAACAGAACATTCTAAAATGTATGCAGAATGAGAAGACCTGATTACATTTCCTTGCTTCCTTATTCATATAGAATAAATATGATTCTCAGCAGCAGGAAATAAAAGTACTGCCTGATAATGTATTGTAAGTGACTATGTGCCTGGCTTTGAGTAATGCTGCCTGTAGCCTAATTTCTTGGTAGCCAATAGTCACCCCTGTTGAATTACTAATCATCTCCCACTCTGCTTAGAGCTACTAACCATTTTTGGTTTTTAATAACTATGCACATGACTGTACAACATTTTTAGGTGGTTGACTCTGCTATTATAATAAGAAACTTTAATAGCTCTGCTTGCCCAAAACACTGAAATGGTAGTATAATTCCCAAAGCTAGAGAATTGAATTAGTTGCATGCTCTGTTTTGCCACAACTAACATCCTGCAGACTCTATAGCTGTACAAAACCTCTTGGTTCATGTCTCCAAAAGTCAGATACATTTATTTCCACCATGTATTTTGTTTCTTTTGTGAGCTAGCCATAATGAAGAAAAGAGGAAAAGTGCAAATTCTGCATTTTCATTTAGTTTGGATTTTTCTTTTGTTGCTATTTTAAGATAGTATATAGTTATGGTGACATGATCAATTTTTATTATTTTCATTTACATTTCTGACAAAGATCATGAAAACACAGGCTACATTCTTCAGATTTCATTCAAGTGTTTTTAATAGCTCTTCTTTGCTTTCCAAAGTTGTTGACAAAATTCATTTCATCTGAACTAAAAATATGCCATTCAGCACCTGGGTCTCTTATCTGTGTCTAGCAATTTGAAAGAAATTTTAAACTGAATAACATGAAATAGCATTTAAGCGTATGAGGCCAGCTGTCAAGCTACTCTTTGTACATTCTACTGATGAAAGGGAATTTTTATAGTCTAACCTCCAAATCAAGAGCAGGTGGAACTAGTTCGGCTTTCTTTTTAATAAAGATAAAATCCTATTATAAACAACTTTAGAGGACACCTGAGTTGTACTGTTTCACAGGAATTTTACTAACAGTAATACATGTCTATGGACTGCATTTCCATCTGTGTGTGAAGGCCAGGCTTATTCAGTCTCTCCAAGTGGATTAACATTTAGGACAGGCTTCAAAACCCTTACCAAAGATAGCTTCCAACACACACCCATTGCCCTTTTATGACTGAATCTTTTCACTCATAACTGTTAGTTTGTAAGCCATGGGGTTACTTAGCTTGAGAGACTCTTTAGACTAGAGTTTGATGGAATATTATTGTGAGGGACTGGATGGAGCTTGCAGGGGAAATTAAGAACAAAGAAGATAAATATAAGAGTTACCTTCTCTACCCTTAAAGTAGTAAACTAATGAATGAAGCAGTTTGGAACAAGGATCATCATTCAGAGAGAAAATCAGATAACACCCAGACTATTCATTACACAGAAACACAGTAATTAGTTTAACAAAACACTGATGCTTTTACAGGCAATCAGCCAGTACTTAGGTCTAATTTGGCTGCATAAAAAGGATTTTGTGCTGATGTTCTTCATCTAGGATTTTGGTATAGTTTCTCTTGTCTTGCCAGAATAGCAACACATTCTTATCTGCCCAGAGCCTTAACAATAAGGATGCACAGTCTTGGTAAAGTAAACATACTTATACATGGATGTCACTTGTCTAGTCTGATTAATTTTTACCACCTATTGCAAGGTGCTAGCCAGAAGGGATAGGTAGGTGTGTTATGTATTTTACTTCCCTACCAAATTTTCATATCTCATTTCTATGTGGTACCGACCTAACATCTCTGAGACTGTGTGTCCCTTGAAATCTGTGCCTAGGGAAGTGCCTGGAGAATTTCAGTATGTGTTTCTTCCTTGAGAGAAGATTCTATATCCTTATCCACCTGAGTTCCGTTGCTGAAGAGCTCAAATGTGTTTGCTTGAAATGAAATTTTGGGAGTTTCTTGGGGGATGTGAATGCCAAGGTTTTGGATTCCCTTTTAGTTTTTCAATCTATATTCAATATGTGCCAGGTGATGTTTGGGTATAACATCACTTAAAAGCTCACAATACAGAATAAGAAAGATTGTATCCAGTTTACAAAAATGTCAGTTGAGATACTGGGAATAGTGAATGTCACCTAGAGCCTCTCAACTGGTAAATGGTCAAACCAGGCTAGTGAAATGAGACTTAGTCAGAACATAAGGGTTTAGGAGGGGGAGGGTCATGCTTTTTGTCCTTTGTGCATGCTCTCCAGATTGGTGATTTTCTAAATTTTTGTTACATATTAACAGAAATTTTCTTAGGCTTATAGAAAAGATGCTTTTGGAAGTAGATGGAAATAAAATCTTAATCATTTAGATCCAGGAGATTTGAAGAATTAAGGGTGATTTTTTTTTCTTCTGTGCTAACTTGCCTTCTTGGTCATCATCCACAGACTTGGACCCTTTCCTAGACTGCTTAGCTGGAATATATCAGAACTGCATCCATACATTCCTCTTATGACATCTCTACTCTAGTGGTCTACATAACATTACTTCCCTGTTGTCTATTCTAAATGAGAGGTGGCTTGAGAGGGGTGATGTTAGGATTTGAACCTGAATTGTCTTTCAAAGGCTCCTATCATGCATGCTTGCTTCCCAGCTAGTGTGGCATTTTGACAGGCCATGGAAACTAGGAGGTGGAGTCTTTCTGGCACGAGTAGGTCTCAGAGGCAGGCCCGGCCTTGCATGCAGCCAAAATGATGTAAAAAGTGCCCTGCATATACTTTCACTGCCATGAATCTGCCATGTCTTCACTATCATGATAAGTTGAAAGTTTCTGAAATTATAAGTCCAAATGAAACTCTGCTTCAGTTATTTGTATCAGATATTTTCATCACAGTGAGGTGTATTTAGTTAATGCATCTGAACTGAAAACTGAAGAGAGAACAAGAGTGGATAGTAGTTATATCCTTCCCTGTGTGTTTTGAGAAATGTGGTATGTTTAATGACAGCCACATAAGATATGAAATGTCAGTCCCTTGAATAACAATTACCTTATATGGTAAAAATGAATTCGCAAACATAATCAAGTTAAGAATCTTGAGATGGCGAGATCACAGGTGTCTGATGAGGGCCTTCATACAGCATCCTCTCATAGAAGACAAAAGGATAAGAGTTTATTGTTATGTTCACATAGTCCAAGCAAAGATGAAAACAAAATAGACAAGATACCAAATGAAAGCTCTTTTGTCATTCATGGATATGGGACCTGTTTTGATTTGAATGTGAAATATCTCCTATAGATTCATGTGCTTGAACTTGGTCCCCAGCTGGTGGTGCTGTAAGGGAAGATGGTAGAACCTTTAGGAGGTAGGGCCTTCTCAAGGAACTGTGACACTGTCAGTAATGATTGCTGCACAAGCATGTGGACCTAAATTTAAACCCAGCAGCTGCTTAAAGGATCAGGTCTGATGGTATCACCTGTGATCCCAGCACTGGAGAGGAAGTGACAGGAGGAGACCGGAAACTTGCAAGCTAGCTAGCCTATCCAAATTGGTAATCTCCAGATTCAGTTACAGAATGTGGAATATATATCTATATCTATATCTATATCTATATCTATATCTATATCTATATCTATATCTATATCTATATCTATATCTATATCTATATCTATATCTATATCTATATCTATATCTATCTATCTATCTATCTATCTATCTATCTATCTATATATATATATATATATATATGATGAAACCAGTGAACATCACAGAGTAGGTGGTGGAGTAAATATGAATACTGCTCTGACTGCTAGCCAGAGAATCTTCTTTATGAGGATGTTTATAGACCCTTGGAAGACTCATAACCTATCAAAGCAGAAAAGTTGATTTTAACACTTAAAGGGACTTCTAACATTCCTTACAATGGTCATGGAAGATTGCCAAAGAGGAGTCTGAAAGAATGGAAGAACCACAGGAAGGGAAAACATAAAATTAAAAGCAATGGTACTGTGTGGCAATATCTTCCTCATAGGAATGAACTTGTGTATTCATGACCTCACAGTGATTATCAATACCCCTATTAAGGAAGGTTCTCAGTGGAATGTCAATGGAGGAGAAAAAAGATAGCGGGTTGGGAATGTGATTAATTTGAAGAAAGTTCATTTATGAAAGTTCACTCCCAATAAAAATTATAAAGAAGAAAAAATATAAACATATACAAACATTGGGGTAAGATACCCAATGTCTCTGATTTCCACAGTCACAGATATATGTTCATGCACACTTGCACACACATGATTCCATACACCTGTACCCATGCACATATGAATACTTACAAACATGAATATTATACCACACTCCAAAACCACGTGTGACTATATTAATTACTTGCTCATTGCTGCAGTAAAATATCTGACAAGAGCAAATTAAGGATGAACATTTTACTTTGGTTAGAAAGGTCAGTCCATCATGGCAGGGAAGGCAAGACAATAGGAGCTTGAGACCTGGTTCCATTCACTCCACTGGGAAGAAGTGGAGAGTGATGAGTGCAAGGTGCTCAGCCTGCTTTCTTTCTATACAGTGTAGGACCTGCAGACATGGGCTGGTACCTTCCACTGTGAGATTAGTTCTTCCCAGTTCAGTTAACCTAATCTAGAAAATCCTTGACAAACATGCCAAGAGATTTGTTTCCATGGTGATTCTAAATTCTATCAAGTTGACAACCAGAAATTAATCATTACAGAGACTGTCTTTTCTTGTCAGTGTGATACTCAGTCTCAAAGTCTCTTCTGTTTTATCTCTCTGTAAATGAGGGTAAATCATTAAGATTATCTACTTTACAGAAGGGCTGTTTGCCTTCATTTGTTAAAGCTTGTAAAATGCTATGAAGACAATAAATGCTAATCTTTATTTAATCAACTAGGCACAAAGACAATCAAATGAAAGCCAGAGTGTGTCTTGCATCATAGTGTCTAGAGAAGTTCTTACTGCAAAAACCAACAGAGACCTATATTTAAAATACAATTTCCATAATCTTCCCCCATCAAAGAGATAAATTAAGGTTTAGGGCTTGCAATTCCTTGTTTAATCTCAACTTCTTAAATTCAATTGCTTTAATTAAAATTGCATTGAGAATGCATTTTCCAATTTAGACTTTCAAAGACCATTGGGGGGTGTGTGCACTGTTTTATTATGTCCTTTTCATGTTGTAGTGTTTAAAGAATCATCACTTAATTTTCTCAACAGTAAAATTAAAAAAAAAACTTCTTCTTAAATTAATACTTATTGTTTTAACTAAGAAGCCATAAACGGGTCTCAAAATTGGCAGCTGCTAAGATAATGGTAGATAACCTTATAAACTTTCCGCCTTGGGAAATTGACTTTGTCTTTTTAAATATCCATTAAAACTGGGCTTGGTGGTACATAACTGAAAGCCAAGGTCATGGGAAAGCTTAAGGCAGGAGAAAAAAGCTTGACTTTGGCTGAGGTACACAGCAAGTTCAAGGCCAACCTGGGTAACTTAGTGAGACACTTCAGAATGATAGAGCTTTGGATGTCAATCAAAGTTTTTCAATTAAAGGCTACTGTTTTCCATTTGTAATTTATACACAGTTGGTTGGAAAGAGAACATTTATCTCTTGTTTACATCTGGAACACAATATTTTTTTTATTTGTAATGTGGTTCATGTGTAGTGTGTGTGTGTGTTTTTGTGTGTGTGTGTGTGTGTGTGTGTTTGTGTGTTATGGTGTTTGCTTGTGTTGGATGGAGCAGAACATTAGGTGCCCCATTCCATTACCCTACTCTCTTAATTTAATTTTTATATCTTTACTGATTTTGGAGTTCATGGGTCTCTGATGATTCTCTGGTCTCTGGTCCTCTGTGGACCTAGAGTTACAGGCATGCATTTCCATTGCAGGTTTTTTTTATATTGGGCCCAGAGACTTGAAATCTCATGGTTTCAGGCCCACTCAGGTCTTCATGCTTGTGCAGGAAGCTCAATGAATCACTGAGCCATCTCTGAGCAAGGCTTTTTTTTTTTCATATACACATCAACAAAAATGATGTAGACCTGAAATAGCACTTGTGATGTTCTTTATTTCTAAGTCCTAGAAGACTGTGTGAATCAGGAGGCAGTCTCACACTTTCAAAATGAGTTTTGTTCTAAGTCCTGTTGTGTTGCTCAGTTTTCTATAATTCTGATAAATACCTTAGATAATAGACTTGTAAGAAGGAAAGGATTATTTTGTGTCATAATTTTGGAGGTGCTAGTCCATTATTGTCCAAAATTATTGCTTTTAGGTCTCTGGCGGTGGCAATAGTTAACAATGGTCATTAGGAAATGACAGAACTAAACCACTCAGCTCATAGCCAGGATGCAAAACAAAATGAGGCTGGAACTCCTCAATCCCTTTTGAAGGAACATTTCTAGTGAACTAATGACCTCCTCACAGGGTTATACCTCCCAGAAGTTGTACCATCCATGACTCTGATGCTTCACTATGGAAAACAATGTGACTATGATAGACATTCAAGATTTAAAGCAGAGCACATGTAAATTACTTTTAAGACTTTCAGAACTTCCCTATGGTGCCTGCAATCCTCTCTAATGTTTTTCTTGTCATGAAAATTATCAGCACAAATCATTCTTTAAATCCATGTTTTACCTTTATTTAAAATAGAAAAACTAAGCCACCCCCATTTAAACCTTATTCATGTCATTATATTCAATGTGATTCATATTTTTAAACAATCTCTCATGAATTTATCTAAAGAAAAACTAATTTGACAGAGTTGGGGATAAAATAACTTTTTTTAATTAGGTGCAGGAAATGTTTTAACCTATAATATTTATTAACTAATTTGACAGAGTTGGGGATTAAATAACTTTTTTTAATTAGGTGCAGGAAATGTTTTAACCTATAATATTTATTAACTAGTTTTCATTAAAGAAACAGGCCTAGGGAGATTGTGCAATGGTTAAAGCACTTGCTATGCAAGCATGAGGACCTAAATTCAGATTCACCAGCATGTACATGCTGGGCTGGTTTGTCAGTTGGCCTAAAGCTCTAGCACTCAGGAGGTAGAGACAGGGGAACCCAGAACACATACAAACATGCAACTTTATACATGTGAACATGCATACAGACATACATGAGCACCACACACAATTTTTTTAATGAAATATTTTGTCTCCTAGTCAGCTTATCTGATCAGAAGAGAGCTCTTCATCTTTTCAGTAGTAACAGTGAATGTGATCTGTCATCCCATTGATAAATGTAATTTATACCAGTAGTGGTGAAATCGTTACATTTTCAAGTTCTGAAGAGAAAGAAAGGAAGACTATTTTAAATTGTGAAGAATATAATATCAAAGGAATTTTGCATGGAAAATTTTAGCTGCCAGTTGACAGAGATGTTGTTTTCATCTGATCCTAAAGCTAGACAACTCATTTCCAAACCAGAGTGAACTGCAGGTAAAAAGTTAATGAGCTTAACAGCATGTCCTCTCTGGAGACCATATTCCACGACACTCCTCCCCATTGTCTAGCTCTTCTCTTTTTCCCATCCTTTCTTCCACAACGATCCCCGAGCCTTGAGTGGTTTCTTACGCAAGATTCATCTTGCCAAAATTCTGTCATGGTTGGATGAGGGGTATCATGAGACTCTGCATCTCGCAAAGGAGTGTTAATAGTTGCTGGGTTGCCACTGGTAAGTTAAGTTGCCATTTACTCCAGTAAATGACTTCCACCCAAATCTAACCCATTAGGACACCCCCCCACCCCCCCCACACAAAGCAGACATAGAAAACAGGCACAAAGGAGGAAGGAGCATAGTTGGAAAGTAAAAAAGGTAAGTAGGAGTGGGGTGGATAAGACAGGGTAATATGAGGTGAAAATGATTAAAAGTCATATGCATATATGAAATTGTCAAAAGTGAATAAAATTTAAAAAGGGAAGATTAAAGTTATCCTCATCCTTTGAACTTCCTATCTTCCAGAATAAATATCCAAATTAATTGTTTTGTTTAGTAATTTACCTAGTCTGTGATATTCAGTTATAGCAACAGAAAACAGACTAAAGGATTTTAGAGATAGCTGTCTGTGGCAGGTAAAGGGAGTGTAGCAGTGTGGTTTCTTGATGTATAGGATCAATCCGAGGTGGTGCGTTGCAGTTATTTATTTTATTTATTTATTTTTGTTGTTGCTAGGACTACACAGCCAACAAGAAACAGCATATGGAAGGAAAGAGTTTATTTTGGCTTGCAGTTTCAAAGGGAAGCTATATCACAGACGGGAAAGCATGGCATGAGCTAACAGCCAGGCAGGCATCACAACTCAAAAGTAGGAAGGGAGTCCTGAATAAATTAACTAGCTTTAGCAAGGTGACTGGATTATAAAATCCAAGGCCCACCCCCAGAGACACTCCTCCTCTAGCAATGCTTCACCTCCTATAGGTTCTACCACATAGAGATCAAATAAGAGGCTTAATCACAAGCACATGAGGCTATGGGGGCTGTTGCAGTCAGCAGAAAGAACCCAAGCAAAAGCGGCTTGTAGAGGAATGGGTTTATTTGGCTTATGGACTTGAGGGGAGACTCCATCTGGGCAGGGAAAACGATGGCATGAGCAGAGGGCTGGACATCACCTCTGCCACAGCACTGTTGAATGGGTTTATTAGGCTTACGGACTCAAGGGAAGACTCCATTCTGGCAGGGAAAACGATGGCATGAGCAGAGGGCTGGACATCACCTCTGCCACAGCACTGGAAATAGTGGCAGGAAGGTGTGCCAAATACTGGCAAGGGGAAGCTGGCTTATAACCCCCATAAACCCGCCCCAACAACACAGTTCTAGTGAGGTTCTAATTCTCGAATTGCCATCAGCTGAGGATCGATCTATCAGAACACATTCATTTGTTTGTGGGGGACACCTGGATCAAACCATGACAGGGCCCCTTTATATTCATACTACCACATGTGGAAAGAGAAATTGGACAGAAGTCTATGAATTATAAGTCCAAGCCTAACTTCCAAATTGGTATGAAGGTTTATTTATAAATACAGACTAGTACACACTTTACCTTGATGTAATGAGAGCATTTAACATTTTGAGATTTGGGCTGTCGTATCTCTTTCATACTTTTGACCTAGATCCTTTAAATGTTGGGGATAAGGAATGACTAACAAAACCTGGTCTTAAGTGGTATCACTTTCTTGAACATGTTTTACTTAATACAATTATAAATTATTAATAATTTAGGATCTGCTGTTTTGTTTTTAAGTGTATATTTGAGGTGTATATTTGAATAATTCCCTATGTCAACTGTTCATTGACACAATTCACTTTCTTGCAAAAAGGGCTTTCTAAGCCTCAACTATTTTTGATATAAAAAATCACATAATTTATCAGATGTAAAAACTGGAACCAAAGAAATTCACTTGTCAAATGCCATCCAAATTCTGGTGCCCAGCTTAAACAGAACCAATGCCAGAACCTTCTTCATGGCCCTACTCCATGTGCCCCATGAAGAAGCAATCTGCCTCTTTAACTTTTGAGGTAGGAGAAACTTTGAATAATTATGCAAATTAGAGAGTGTTGGCACAGAAAGAAACTATTTAACATAATAATATGTCATATACCTAAATAAAAATACTTTAGATAGCCTAAAAACTGGAAAGTTCACTATGAATGTGAGAATTTTTAAAAAGGGATTTTAAAGTTTTTTTTTTCCTCATAAATGTCTTCCTATTTGGGGGTTTTACTGTGTACTGATTTTCACAGTTATTATCAAAATAAAATTCATCTAGGATAAAAAGTTGAATACCCATTTTAAGTTAATTTAGCCGATAGCTAAGGTCCTGGTGAATGGACATAAGCTAGAAGCCTAGGGAAGTAAGGGTCAGGGTGATGAGGTATGTTGGTGAATGAAGACAGAAACAAAAAGCTTAACTTTCCCTACTAAACAATTTTGCCTAGGGCCAGTCCTACAAACAAAGAAGCTGACTTTAGGAACTGTGGCCCAATTGCTGAAACAGCCTCACAAAGCACGCTTTGTAGCAAAGAGGAAGCGACAGAAATAACTATCTTTTCAACATAAGCAACAGCTTTAAGTGGCACACAATGAATTTTTCATCTGCCAATTAGATTGCAAACTAGAAAGTCCTGGATAACAAGGGTACCTCCTTATGCTCCTTCAGGGGAGTGCTCAAAAATAGAAGATTGCTGGAAAACACGAGAGGCATAATCAATACCATGATTAATGGCAGTAATTTCACACAAACATCTGAGCAATTAAATATGCTCTTCAGGAGTTGTTTTGTCTACTTAGTAGTGAAGGAGGGAATGAGTTTCAAATCAAACTTGACCATAGATTTATTGAATAATTTACAGCTACAATCAAAGTCAAAATGGAATGTTTCCACTTGTCAAGGCTATGAAAACAGTTCTTTTACTGAGAAGAAAATATAGTCTAGGTAAGGTCTTCTTCGCTCTGCAGTTCTTGCTCATTAAATTAAGCATAGTTTGATGAGTATATACATACATACTGTCTATGCAAAATAAATTTGTTCATGCAGGCTTTAGTTATACTCTAGGAGAAATGACATGGATGTGCTATAAGACTCATGCTTCCTGGAAAGTTAATGTTCTTGTTGGCTATGTAAAGTGTGAAAATAATTGATGAGCAATGATAAATGTCTGTTTCCAAACCTAGGCTAATGAATAAATACATTTAAAGTATTTGTTACATTTAATTAAACAAGTTTCATGTGGAATTTAAGAATGTACTTGGCTATGTAGATACCATTATCCAGAAGCACTGAAAAACTGTTTTTAAGAAAACACAATACAAAATCAATGTCTAAAATATGACCAAGGATGATACTATTTTATCTGCCATAAACATTTTCCAAATGAGCAAGCATGTTAGCACCTTACTCTAGACCAAATACAAGAATCTATGTTACTGTATTCTGTATGAGTTTAGATTAATTAAATATATATATATATATAATTAAATATAAATATAACTATAAATATATATTCATTTATTTGTGAGGAGAGAGAAAGTGATTGAGGGAGAGAGAGTGTATGGGCACATCAGGGTCTCTTGTTAATGCTCTAGATGCATGCTCCACTTTGTGCATCTCACTAACATGGTTACTGAGGAATTGAAACAAGACTGGTAGGTTTCAAAAGCAAATTCTTTTGAATGCTGAGCCACCTTCCCAGCACCAATGAGGTTTATTCTTGATTATTCATTGTCATCATATTAATCATTTCATTGAAATTCTATTTATTATATTTGAGTATAATTGGGCCAGAAAAAAACATAGATAAGGAAACAAGAGTTAAAAAAATGACTTATTTTGTCATTTGGCTGAAGTGTTAGGAATCAAACCCATAGCCTTGAGCATTCTAGGTAAATACTCTGCTATTGAGCCCCATCTCCAGCTTGTTATCATAAAATATAGTTAGTGATTACCCTCTTGTTCAGATCTACTTCTACTCCACACTGCCCCCTCAATGAAAGTGACACAATTAGAATATTATGAAAACTGCTATAAATCTGCCACTAATAGCAGCTCCCTTCAGTCTGTTTTCTGTTGATGTAACTGAGTCTCTCTGATGAGGAGTTCTTCTAACAAGCAAACTGACAATGCAACAGCACTTACACAAAATGTTCTTGTAGCTAACAGGTCATAATATTTCATACCCTGCAAATTCAAGCCACGGGCAAGGCTATTAAATAGATATTGATTTTAGTTATGAAAGTGACTACTCCATTTCTAAAAGCTGAGACAATGAAGAATGACCACTGGAAAATCAGTTACTGTGATACTGATCTTGCCCTTTTCAACTCCAAGATCACCCAGACAAATGATTAGCCACAGTCTATGCATCAGCGTAGACACTTATTTCAGACCATCTCTCATTCTCAGCAAAGTGCAAATTTGTCATTTGAAAATTTTCTTTTCTGCACTTTCCTGTGGACCCACCCCTGAGTAAGACAACTGTACTGCAGTAAGCATCTTCACCTAGTGCCAAAATTTTACATAACCCAGAATAGATGATAGGAAATTCTCCATTTTGGGCCCTTGTTATGAGTTTAGAGAATAGATGCAAATTGGGAATTTGTACCTCTTTTGCAAGCCCACGTTTGTTCAGAACCTTCCTAAAACTTTTGCACTATATATACCAGTTTGATTATGGAGTACTACCAACATGATTGATATTTTGTCAGAGTAAGTAATCCTTTTCAGATTGCTGTCAAGTGAATCAGCAAAAGACCATTTAAATATAAGTAGATACACTGGGCTGTGACACCAAGAGATTAAGTTACTTATATTATGAACATAAATGTTTTTCTCTGAGCTGCACACAATTCTAAAACTCTTCTAAATCATCACATATATGGTCAAATAAAGCATCTCTTAAAGTACTGATTTTTCCCCTTTCTGTTTCTATTTTTATCTTTTTCATTTGGAGGTAGGGTATCCCTATGCAGCCCAGACTGTACTCAAACTCATACTTCTACTTCAGCCTCCCTAGGCCTGGAAATACAGACATGTGCCATCATTTGGCTTAATTTGTTTTTTCTTCTATAGTGATGTCTGAAAACTTGTTCATAAATTTAGAGCAAATATGCTAACAAGTTCTACATGCCTAGAAATTTACTCCAGAATAGACTTCCTTATGAACTTCATCTCTGATTTTTTGGTATGCTGGGCTGTGTATCTCTTCTAGCCGAGGGGTGGAAGCATACTGTCTTTTGACATTGTAGTTTCCAAGCATAAGTACCGAATAATGAGTTTATTTACTGTCAAACTCAATGGTAAGAAAAATTTGTGATTGGTAAAGATATACTGCTAATTTTGTCACAACAAATGAGAGAGGAGTTCTGTACTGATTTGAATCGAATAATCATTAAACAGGTCAAGTAGCAGGGTCTATATAAGTTATTTCTGAAAAGAGATCAAATCTGCAAAAGCTTTGGAATTTTAAATCTTTATCTGACTAGTACTAGGAGGACCCATCATTACCCTGGTTCCATTTACTTACTTCACTAGCTAACATGAGGAGATAAATGTTGCTTTGATAATTACCCATCATTTAATTTTTAAAACCTTTCATGATGACTAATTTTTTTTCTGTTTTTTACTCCATGGTTATAGTGTTTATTTTGGTATCAAGAAGGAACCCTGTTTTACTATTTCAATAATTCTTCATTCAAGCTAAAATTCTACCAGATGCTCACTGTAATATTCCAAAATGACCACAAAAATAGTCAGAGTATATGTTGGGATCCCTTTGAAGCTCTCCTGAATCAAGTCTCTCACCATCAAATACCTGAGGAGAAAACTAAATTAGCTCTTTAAGTTGTTATGCATTAAAGTTAGAGGAATAAGGCATTCAGGGTAAGTTGGATTCAAATTTCAGGTTATTGTCACTCAAATCTTGTTCAAAATAAACTATTTTATTACTTCCATTTGGACAGAATTTTTATCTTATGTAAACATGAAAATATCCATGTGACTAAAACTATTGTTAGAAGTAATGCAATGGGCATGTCCAGGTCAAGTCACAGGATTCCCTTTCCAAGGCTATGCTAGGGCAGAGTGTAGGAATCAGGGTTTATTTCCAGCAGCGTCGGTGTGTCTACTTCCTCTTAGTAGAGTTTCAGTGAAACAGAAGAGATCTTTCCCCAAAGTGTCCTTTTGACATTCACCCAGGAATATCATTGGGTGTTTGTGAGTGAGCTCCTCATCATACACCCAGGTTGAATATGTAATTACAACATGCTCATCTCAGGTCTTTAATTCTTTGATGTGCCAAAGAATTTTTAGACATCTCATTTGCAGATATTTGAAACCATGTTGATTTGGGGCTTACAATGTCATACTGCTTGATCTAGTTCATTTGTTGCAGAAATCTAGTAAATAATCTGATATTGGTAAATTCAACCTATTAAAACATCTCTTCTTGGTCTAGGACCTTCAGAATCTATTTCTTCATATATTCTATAGCATACACATATAGGTGTATATAATTTGACACTGTATATAGGGCATGTTGAAATATTATTCTAGCTTTGTATCTGCAGGGAATGCAGTGGATTGTATTAGATATAAGGTACACATTTTAAGGTTCTCTTTGTAAGGTAACTATTGGGAAGTCATTACACAGTGTTAAAAACAAGGCCAAGCAGCCATATCAGACTGGGAAAGTATATGTTTATTCTCATAATGGGCTGGGAATTTAGAAACAGTATGAATTTGTAAGCCTTCCCACATGACGGTTTTAAATTACTAGGGTTTTATGCTTTCTATTACAACCATAAGATTCAGGCAAGGAACAATGAGACTGAATTCACTAATGGACATTGTAATTTGACACCAAATGAGACCAAAAGATGGTTTTATTTTTGACTAGCTAAGAACTTTGGCTGTAAATATTACAAAGTTATGGAAATTCCTTAGCTTTTAGTAACTGCTTGAGCCAAGAAAATATGAATTTATTTTAAAATACTATTTTTTAAATAATTCTTATGCTTTTATGCCCCTATGATGTGTTTGCACAACTGTAGAGCAAGACAGGCTGCCTGTTTTAAAGACTCACTTTCAACTGTACCTAATTCCAGGTAATGACAATTGATATTTTATTTCTCTTGCCACCGTGTATTACCAGTTCTCAAAGGAATACCCATTTCAAAAAAAAAAAACAAACAAAAAAAAAAACAATGTTTGGGCTAGAGAGATGGCTCAGCAGTTGGGGAGCATGCCTGCAAAGCCCAGTGGGCAGAGTTCAATTCTCCAGTATCCACAGAAAGCCAGATACTTAAAGTGGTACATGCATCTGGAGTTTGTTTACAGTGGCTAAAACCACTGGCAAAAATATTCTCTCTCTCTCTCTGGTCTGATTCTCTCTGCTTGGAAATAAATAAAACAATAAATTAATTAAAAAGCAAAAAAACACTAAAATTTTATTATTTAAATCTCTGTTTATAATCAGTAATTGCTACTCTGCTTTTTAGCTTTTGCTAACAACAGACAACAATCAGTTGTTGAACATTTTCTTAAATGAGAATTAGCCATTTGTAATTCTCTGAGAATTCTCTGTTGAGCTCATAGGCCCATTTTTTTGAGAGGGCTGTTTGATATTTTATTATTTAATTTGTTGAGTTTCTTTGTAAGTTCTAGATATTAGACCTCTATCTGTATTGTAACTGGCAAAGATTAACTCCCAACATGATGGTGGTCTATTTATTGTCTTTGAGTATGGTAAATTTGTCTGTACAGAAGCTTTTTAGCTTGATGAGATCCCATTGGTTGAATGATTGCTGTACTTCCTGGTTTACTGGAGGTTTGTTCAGGAAGTTTTTCCCTACTCCTATTTCCTATAGAGTTCCCCTATTTTTTCTTCCAGGATTTTCAGAGTTTCAGGTCTTGTGTTGAGGTCTTTGATCCATTTGGAGGTGATTTTGGTGTATGTTGAGAGGAGGATCTATTTTCATCTTTTTACAAGTGTTTATTCAATTTGTCCAGCACCATTTGTTGTAGATGCTATCTTTAATCCAGTTGACATTGCTGAAGATTCCACAGACTGATATCACACAACACAGAGAGACCCTGCTGAATCAAGAAATAAAACCAGTACCTAGAAGGGCAGCCTGGGTAATGCTGGAAGGTGTTGCAGGAGCTGTCAGGGGAACCAAACCACCTATATTCTGAGAAAGCAGGAGGCATCTGCAAGCTACCATGACTGATGGCCTAAGAGTGCAGAACACACTGCTATATGGCACAGACAAGCAAGTCAAGAATTGCCCATCTGTGCAATAGTGGTACCCAACCTTGGTGGATAATCAACAGCTGGCTAATTGGCTTTGAGATCTGCTCAGAGGCAGGGAACCCCTCACTGGTAAAGGGACCCAAGGAAACCTTGAATGGGGACCAAGAACCCCATCTACGTTGGGAAGTCATCACTAACCATAGGTCCTCCAAAAGGCTACACCCTCCCAATGCTCACCAACCTAGCAATATTTGTCTTAATTGACGGATAATAATCTCACTCTCTGCTGGAGACTCTGTTTGTATTTTTCAGAAGCAATGAGAAGCACGAGAATGAGCAACCAAACTCCACCAAAGGGACCTGATTTGACAGGGGACACCTATGCAAGAGACCATCCATGTAGAGCCTTAACACAACCTCTAAGGAAGTGGGATGATGAGCAAAAGATCTATTCCCACAGCAAGGCTGATAACCTAAGGAAGGTCAATGGAGAGAGGCACCAAGGCTGCCAAAAATTGTCCAAAACACAAATTTAGAGACTCTTACAAACCTAATAACTATATAAAATTTAAATTCACCCACTATGACTCAGGGAAATTTGTGGAAGGGGGGGCCGGAAAGAATGTAAGAGTCATGGGGGGAGAGAATAATGCATAAAAGGAATGTCATCATGGACTCAAATGGCTATATCTAATAACCTATATACTTGTGTTAATATATATATATATATATATATATATATATATATATATATATAAATAATTTTAAGGCAATAAAAATGATAAATAAAAATGTATTTAGAGAGGTATTGGGCAGCTTATAGAATCTCCAATGGGGGCTATTCCAAAAAGATTTGAAGACATCAATCCTCTTTATGATTTATGCTTTATTGATGTCTTTGAATGCACCTTTTACCACTAACCTTTATGTGAAGTTGAATCCACCTATAGACCAGCTCATTTCTTCAGGTGTATTATGCTCTTTCACACCTGTGTTCCTTTCTATGAACTGTACCATGTCTGAAATGTTGTTACACTTTTTCTACCCATTTCTATTTTTCTTTTATGATTTGTCTTCTTTAAAAATATTCTGTAATTATCCCCAGTAAAGTTTCCATTTGAAATCCCTTATCATTTCCTTGTATCTATATCATATCATATTGTGAACCATACTGTATACTGTGACATTTTGCTTCAAATTGCACATAATATAAAGGTTATATTTTATTTAACAATTTTGACTTCACTATTTGAATTTTTACACCAATAACTGAAATGTAGCAAATATTCCACTAGCATGGAAATAAACAAGAAATTAATATTTTTGAAGTAAAAATTTTAATTTCACAGTGAAATTATTGCATTGACAACATATTAATATGACAAATATTTGTTTCAAGCAACAGCCAGATGAAAATTTTCTATCTTAAGGCTTACCTGTTTATTGAGTGTCCTCACCTTCTGTTAGGGAAATACACTACAGTTGGTTGAAATCCTGCTATTTTTAATTAACTTACTATGTTTACTTTATTGGTCTTTTGAAACTATTTCTAACATTTCATGAAACTGAAAGCCCTATCACTCCGAATTCTTATCATCCACAAGCATTTGACCAAATATCTCCCTAATGCTGAGTAAGTGTCTTTGAAAGGCATTAACATGGCTTTCACATTTTCTTACCAGAAGGTGAAGATGAAGAAATAGTATGATGAGAAGTGGGAGAAATGAAAAACAAAATGGTTAAATGAGTGCTAGTGTTTTCTAGTGGTGGAGACACAGTGTTTAAAGTAATGGCTGAGTGTCTCCAGGACCATGGACAATTTGGCATGTTGAATATAAGCCTGTTTTTGTGCCTGGTTTTAAAATTTAAATTACTGGATTGATAGAGTTACATAATTAAAATCACCAAATAATGCTGCAACAGTGGTGATAATCTTTTTTAGTCTCATCCTCCATTCCTACCACATTCCTCTCAAAATTTCTTCAGACATGTTGGCTAAAGTTTTTCCTGATATTTAAGGTGTCAGTATTTATTTCTAAGTGCATATTTATGATTCAATCTTTAAATCAATAGAAAAGATACTTTTGGGTCTGGGAGATGGCTCACCAGTTAAGGCATTTGCTTGTAAAACCAGACGACCTGGATTCTATTCTCCAGTATTTATGTAAAGCCAGATGCACAAAGAGGCACATGAATCTGGGGTTCATTTTTGGAGACAATAGGCCCTGGGTATGCTCATTGTCTCTCATATTCTCTCTCTCTCTCTCCTTGCAAATAAACAACTAAAATATTTTTTAAAATATTATTTCTGGATTTACTACTATGTCAGATAACTTTTAAGCTATCTTTCTGTGTCCTCTCATTGGTTTAATTGCCCCATCTTCTCAATATAGAGTTTTGATGATTTCTAGTGAAATAAAATTTAATTTTTACATTATTATGCCTATTGCTTACTATTTGGAACTAACTGAATATTGAGTAATATCTTTATTATAATGTTTCAAAAGGTATTAAAATTGCTTTCTTTTCAATCATATTTCATTTTGTGGGGTAGGGGCTAGTAGTTGTCATCTTGAACTGAAAATGTCTTCATGTATAGTCTCCCTCAAGGCCAGTCGCATCAGGTAAGCTACTGGATGCTGGATGCATATATATATATATATATATATATATATATATCAGAGTCGACATTGTATGATTTGAGCTACTTGTCCTCTAGCTTGTAGAGTATTTAGGGAATTTTCTATTTCTCCTAAGAAATAGTTTTTTTATTTTTTGTTATCATGTGGTGGTATTCTAAACTTACTTTCTAGCCTGCATGGAAAACAGCGAGAAGTAGCTTCATGAAGAATATAATACAGCATTAAAATTCCTGAACATTGAGGCCCTCACAGCTCTGACTTATGCATGCTGCTACAATCTGAGCTCATGGTCTTCATTAATTAACATACAAAAGGATTGGATTACAATCATGACTCTATAGATATTTTTCATCCCCTGCTCCCTCTTGTATTTTGGATCCCAAATGTCACTTTCTGCTCTCATGTCACATGTGTTAAAATTACTTGTCTCCTTTCTACAAACCTCCTGTTTCCTTCTTTACTTCTAGTACATATGCATATAGGCACACTAACATATAAACATATATAAATATTAAAATCTAGGATCTTCCTATGAGGAAGAGCATGTAGTACCTGTCTGAGACTGTTATCTCAATATGATAATTTCCAGATCCATCCATTTTCCTATAAATTTTGATTTTATTTTTCTTTATAGCTACATAGAGTTCCATTGTGTAGAAATATCACTCCATCCACCCATCTATTAATGCACATCTAGGCGGACTTGATTTTCCTGCTACTGTGAAAGATGTGTAAATATCCCTTCTGCGGTAAGATACAGAGCCCTTTGAGAGTATTCGTAGGACTGACATAGCTGGGCATCATTCTGTTTTTAATTTTTGAGATAATTATCCACTTATTTCCACAGTGGTTTCTCCAGTTTACCAGCCCAACAGCACTCAGTCCAGCTTTCTCTTTATTCATATTTTCCCTAGCATTTGTTATGTTTTCTTGAAGATAGCTTTTTGAATGTGATGAAATGCAAACTCAAACTAGTCTTAATTTTCATTTTCTTGATATCAAAGAATATTGAATTCAGTTAGAAATACTTATTGGTCTTTTTTTTTTTCAAGAACTGTGTTGAACTGGCTGTCCCTTATGCCTGTGTGTATAAGCTGTCTTCCTAGAAGTGTCTGTCACTGTTATCTCAACAACGCTTCCCTTTTCTGTCCTTTGTATCTTTTTTCTTTTTACTGGATCCAGTGTCTATTTTCTTTTGTTGTTGTTCATTTAGAAGAATATATATGTAGCTGAAAAATAGAATACAGAAAGGGAAAATATTTAAAGAGCTTTCTTGTCTTTAGCCTACATTTGATAAATATGTTTGTGTATCGGACTTCTCGGCTAAAAATTATTTGCAAATGGAATTTCGAAGATATAACTCTTCAAGCTACCAGTGGAAGCTGTTTTTTTTTTTATTTTTTTGAGAGTCTCATGTAGCTCAGTCTGATCTCAACTCAGGGTGTAGCTGAGGATGACCACGTACTTGAAGTTCTGGTTCTCCAGCCTCCACCTCTTTTCCAGTGCTTGAATGATAGCTTTGCAGCCTTACACCCAGTTTTCTCTGCTACAGAGGATCAAACCTTCAGCCTCCTCCATGTTAGGCAGGTTCTCTACCCACTGAGTGACATCCCTAACCCTTCATTGAAGATTTTAAGTAAATTTTTTATCTCCCCTCTTTGAAAACATGTAGTGTTTTCTTTACCTCTCACAGTTTGACTTATCACAATAATAAACCTCATTTTCATAGATTAGACTGTGTGTACCAAAGTACCTTCAATCTGAAAACTTGATCAGGATATTTTACTGAGTTATATGAAAATTCCTTCTCTATTTAATTTCCAGTGATTTTTCTAGAATTACATTTACTGTAACAATGTATCTATCATCTAGAATCATAAATCTATCCACTGGATATTATATATAATATATAGTTTTTCAAGCTAGAGTCTCACTGTCTCACTCTAGCCCATAGTGATCTGGAATTCACTATGTAGTCTCAGGGTGGCCTTGACCTCACTATAATCCTCCCACGTTTGCCTCCCTGGTGCTGGGTTTAAAGGCTTGTACCACCATGCCCGACTTATATTTTTTCTTAGTTATTCATCAAGTATTATTTAGGTATTTCATCAAATATCTAAAAACACTGACTTTCACCACTCTTATTCATGCTCTTAATTTCCAAATAAAAGGCTTATATTATTCTCCATTATGGAATGTTTAGCTTACTTTTATTGATGGTTTTAATGTATACATATAAAATATTTTGATCATAATATCCTCCCAATACCTTCTCTTGACATCCCTCCCCACCCCCTCTCTACTAAACTTTTTTTTCTTCCCAATTTGTTTATGCCTTTTACTTTTTACTTGGATGTGGTGTGGCCCAGACATGAATTGGGGTTCCTGGCATGAGCAGAGCTGGAATTATTTACCAAAGTTGGTTGTTTCTTCTAGTGGTTATACCACTGCTGAAAATGTTCTCCCACACACAAGTTTATTTTTAAAAGTTTCTCTTTTTCCCAATGCATAATCTTTTTTTCCATGTTATATTATTATTTGGTTTCACATTTCTGGTGCTCCTTTAAACCAGGTGGTGATTTGGATGCAGCGGCAGGAGAAAATAGAAATAAAAAAATGTAAAGAACAATAGAAACCCTATAAGATAAGCATTTAACAAGGAATAATACAAGTTTAAATATAATTATAAGCTTTATCTAAAAAGTTTCAAGTGAGCAAGATCAGATAATTTATTAATAACAATGGGAGTCTTTTGAAGAGATGAAGAAGCAGCATTAACTATTCTGCACTTGTTCTAAGGAAATGCAATGCAAAGAAATGATACCATGTATGCGAGGTACATGAGTGTTGTCTATTTCGGTCAAGAAAAACCAAGGTGGCAAAGTTGGAATTTGAGGTGGAGGAAAATGCATGAACAAAATAGTAGATAGTAAGTGGTAAATATCAGGATGGTTTTAGGAATAATATATACATAATGATAAAAAATCTTGAAAGACAAAATTTTGGAGGACCTGTACATACATTTTTTTTTAATGGTCAAGCGACAAAATACAGCTTTTCTAGGAAGTATACATGGATAAGATGTAGAGATTGAATTAGTCAGGAAGATACAGATGTCAAGACACAATGAAGCTCAGGAGGATAAGAATGTCATGGAGCAATTGGATACCAATAGATTTGAAACGGTGACACCTGCCTACAGCCTTAGCACTGAGGAGGCTGAGGAAGGAGGACTGAGACTTCAAATCCAGTCTTGGTTTCATGGTGAGAATGTTATCTCAAAATGTTTATGATTAATATCATGGTTTAAAGCTTACTTTTTTTTGGATGAGAGAACATATCTTTTTTAATTCCAAATATAGTTTTATAATGTTCCTAAAATACAGAATAATTTGGGGACCACTGATACATATTGAATTTGATTTTCCAAACACTATTGTTTTCATCCCTTGTTTATAGGCAGCAAACTGATATTCTCATAAACAGCTTTCAATCCTAGGAGTGGTGGTACACTCCTTTAATCCTAGCACTCAGGAGACTAATAAAGGAGGATCTCTGTTGGAGACCAGCCTGGGACTATAGAGTGAGTTCAAGGTCAGCCTGGGCTAAAGTGAGACCCTGCCTTGAAAAAGAGAGAGAGAGAGAGAGAGAGAGAGAGAGAGAGAGAGAGAGAGAGAGAGAGAGAGAGAGAGAGAGAGAGAGAGAGAGAGAGAGGAGAGATTTGCATTGTTAATGTTAAAGATGATTTATTAGAAATTTAAACATGAAAGGGCCTCTTTCTATGAATTCTTTGTTGTTGTCTTCCCTTTCCTGTAGAGCTTTTATTAAGGGAAAGAAGGCTGAGGTGTACCTAGGTGACAGGCTGTATTTCTCCACAGCCCTGGATTTTTCTCCTAGCCCAACAAAAAGGGCTGAGAAATTCTCCAATGAGATTCTGTCAAAGAATTTGATATAAAATTTAATTACTTCAAATAAATTTCCCTAGACAGCTTTTACATGTGACTTTAAATGATAAATTATACTCATCTACCTAGAAAGTTATATTTTATACTATTCACATCTTCATAGAAAACTACATAAATGTTTATGAGCAATTTCCTGAATTACATTTGAAGCAGTGATGTTTTTTGCTTCTGCCTTTGATCACAATATAGGCCCCTAGTTAGTCTTTCACAGTCTTTCCAGTTGACGAAGCCAGGTTATTATGCTTGCTATCTCTAGTAAACACATAGGGAATTTTTCTCTAAATTACTCAAGCATTTTCACTGTCTATTTCTTAAACAAAAGGACATCGATAGTAAATACTGTTGCTACAGATTACAATACACCAGTTAGTCATAAATGTCAGCAAATTATTCATTGAGTAAAACCACACTGTCTAGGAACCATTTTTCTCTTCTCTTATTTATTGACAGTTGTTTTTCAAATTACAACACAATGAGTTGATGGCAAGTACAGAAGATGCAATAGTATAAAAAGCCATTTAACCTTCCCTAGGTTAAGACACTTATAGCAGACAGAAACTGCCCCGCCCCCAAGCCCTCCTAGAATGGAAACAAAATAAATAGAAATCAATAAATACAACACAAATCACTGCACAGCCCTTAACTCTTTGATTGCCATGGCAAGAACCATGTTGATGATTCTCACTTGTGACATTTATGTGGTTAAGGTTGCCGCAGCAGTTAAAGGGTGATAGAATTGTAAACATAAGTACCTTGTGAAAATGTTCGGTTATGTTACTGGTCTATAGTAATGTGATTATTAGCAAGACCCCTTGACCCATAAAGAGGCCACGTTATAAAGAGTCAAAGAGATAATAGCTTGGTGAGCTGTTACAAAGACTAGTCAACCACTTTAACAATGTGCTATGAGGCCTTAATTTTACTAATCAAAGATGATTTGTGAATAAACACTGTTCAATGCAATGAATAATAAAATCAATCAAAAATTAACGGAAGCACCACAAAATTTTGCCTGATTATATCTGACAGTCAAAATACACTTTAGCACCATTTATTTAGCCTTATATTTGCACACAAACAAGCTTTGTGTTTGTCAATAAGATATCTGAAAAAAAGTATAGATGCTGTATTTGATATGGAATAAGTAGCTAGAATCCTGTGGGTGTAAAAAACACCATGTGCAAACCTTAGAAATGACTGGGTAAATAGATGTGTTGTATATTTCCTTCCTCACAGACTGAAGACTATGTATTATAAAAATGGTAGTGTGTAATATACCATGAGCAATTCATAAAACTGAAAGTTAGATTTTAATATTCTTTCCATAACTGAAAAGACCAAAGGGAATAAAATAAAGGTAAAGTATTTTCGAACAACCACTAGACAATGGCCTAAAAATTTAATTTCCTGGCATTTCTCTCTGCTTCACAGTTTATTGTTATTTAAATAAATTCGCATTATGTTTAGTGTTTTAATTTCCCATAGCCATAATATAGAAATGAAAAGTGATTTTCATAAGAATTTCTAAAATGCTTATTGTTTACCCAATGGATGTGTTTCTTTTGCAATTTCTTCAATCTCATTGGAATTTGAGAACCAAATATCTGCAATTTTTTTAAAAAATATGGCTATTTATTTGAAAGTTGATGGGAGCTTCTTCCCCTTTACCTGTATATATATATACCTATATATATATAATATTTATTTTTATATGATATAATCTATGTATTTGCAAATTGATGTTACCAGACAGCTTAGATGGATGTCACACTCTGGATTCATCACCATACTGTTCCACTATTGTGATGTAGATAATATCAATACAAGTACTAAAACACCTCAAAGAGAAGTACCACACTGGCCAAGCAGGCAAAATGCTCAGTGTCAATAATTTTTGTTTAACAAAAAATTGTTAGACTATGAACTAATTAGTTTTTATGTTTTTATTAAAAATTAAGCTTATTAAATGTTATATTAGCACAAAATTGAACTAGTAAACTCCATTTATTTCCCTTCTACAATATAAAATCAAAATATATTTGTTTATAATTAGATATATTTAAAAAATCTATCAAGACATTTAAGCTTGAAGCAAATTTTTATGGACAAGTTTCTAAAACCCCTGAAAATAGAGGTCCACAATAGCAATGCTGATGCCATCAAAACCCACACAGGAGAAAGCTTATGCCATAGTGCCCCTAATTCTTTTGTTCAGTCTCTCTTTCCAACATATATGCCATTTATTCTACAATGGAATCAGGGCAAAGAATCAAAGCTTTAGGCATTCATGTACCTTTAAATGAACACTGTGTTGCAGAATTTATTTTACAATTATTTAAGACACATTCCCTCAAAACAAATTTTCACAGCTGTCTTATCAACAGTTCACAGCCATTATGCTCAGCATTTCACTTTTCTCAGGGAAATAGCTTCAAAAAGTTGGAAGCTAACATAATAGTTTGGGATGTGTGAGAAATTCACAAGGATTAAGTTGTTTATCAAATTTGTAAAGAAAAAGTGCTGAAAGAACAAAATTCATCTCTTGTGTTCCACTTCTGATGTGCACTGGTGCTGAAATCTGGGTTTTAAAAAGGGAGGCAAAATCAAATCTTGAACAAAAAGTTTAGGAACAAACAAATTGTTAATCAAAAGTTATGCAAACATGGGCCAGCACTGCATAAACCAAAGTTTTGAAACATCCCTCCCAACTGTCATATTTCTGGGTAACAAAAAGCAAATTGAGGAGCTACGAGAAGGCTGGTAATTATGTGACCTCTAGGTTGTTATTTTAGTGATAGAAAAAATAAGACATTTATTTTAAGATTCCCCTTGCATTAATATGAAAATCGTTCAAAATATGTTTCATATTAACTACCGGGTTGTTGATTAGAAAAAGAGACTAAGTTCAAATTGGCATTCAGTGACAGCAAACAAAACATGTGTTCTAGTGACATCAGACAGTGCACACGAGAATTTAACTACTTTTTGGCAAGTTAGGCCAACATAGCAATAGACATTCATATAAAAGATGGCACGTACAAGCAGCACCATAGCCTATCCTAAGGAGAGCATCCTCAAATGTAATTGCATCTCACCAGAGCTTCTTCTTCTATGAGCCTATGTTACAAAACATGTTGCTTGGCATTCAACCTAGCTCCATACTAAGGGCTACAGAAATGTCTGTATGAAAGTAAACATAGACAACTGAATAATTTTTTTGTCATTTTATTCTTGTTCATCATTTTCTCCTTCAGTTTTTCTAAGTGAAATAAACATTAGAGATATCTTGCTTTGAAGTCAGATGGCTTAGTATGCCAAAATTATTTTTATACTTATGTATAGTTATACTTATGTATAGTTGATTTTTCTCCCTTCCTAAGGGCATTAAAGTCCAGCTCTATAGCAGAGCATAAGGCGTAATCATGGGAATCAGTAAAACACTAATTTTCCTACAGGGTCCAGTGTGCCCTTTGTTGTAAGGACATGCTGAGTATAAATCTCAAAATCATACTCAGTTCTATGTTAATATAAGAAAAAAATCTAAGACACCCTTCTCTTTAAGTTTAAAAGGTATAATAAAATCCTTGGATACATTCATGTGTAATTGCCTTTCATGTATGCATTACAAGTTACTGGTTATGCCCTTATTTTCCATAAAAAGGTATTAGTTATGAATGTCTATGGAGTCATTGTTATAGCCTTAAATTTCTCATACTCTTCTATCCTTACCTAGTAAAAAGAATTAGCATTATCCTAAACAATTATGGATGCCATGTTCTATGATTATTATTGTGTTCAAAAAGTAAAGGCTATCACTTCTGTATTCTATGAGAAATTGACAAGAATTGAAATGTTCCCTCAATTTCTGTGACTCTTTCTAATCAAAGTTCATTCTAAGCTTTCTATACTATTGTTCAAATTTCAATGTAGACATATATTGAAAAAAATATGCATTATTAGATGTCAATAATCTGAGCTGAAGTATTTCAGAATCAATTCAAACATATCACTAGAAAAAACATGAGCAATTATTTGAGTGTTTGGTTAACAATAAATGTCACAGTTAGATGAGACTAGAACACTAAGGCAACTTTTTTGCTACTCTGCCAAGTGTTTTGTGTTATATGATGACTGAGGTAAATTTCTATCCTAGGGAAATGGCTTTTCTCAAAGGATTCTCACATTACACATCTTTCCAATTGAGGTTAAGGAACACCTACTTCTGACATTTCGGGCTGATAAGGCAATGAATGAATATCAGATGTGTTTACACAGGTAATATCTAAATGACCACTGTCTAAATATATACATTGATAAATCACATACTCATCGCCAGTGAGACGAGCCCGATGTTGTGGTTTTATCTATTATTTTTATACTTGCTAAGATAAATTTTCAAATGAATTGTTAGGGAGTGCTAGAGTATGTGTTTGTATGTTACAAAGGACTAACATTGTCCTTCCCCACTGCTACTACATTTTTGAAATATAATATATAGCTTTCATATTTATAGTATGCTACTACCCCCTGGTTGTTTCCTTATTATATATAGTTCTAATTTTCAAAATTTATCTGTTTAAAATTTATGATATAGCCAACGTTCCTTCTTGGAAACATGAATTCTGTAACATATTCATATGTTTGGGCACTTATTTCCTTTGGCCAACAATAAACTAGCATCATGGAGGTGCATGTCATTGGAAGGATTGTTTCGGTTTTACAATATGTTTTGCTTGCTACTTATTGATATCATATGTTGGTGGAGATTGCATATATATATATATATATTTCTTTAAAAGTTGTCTGAATTTAACATTTTTGGTTTAGATGGTATAATGTATTTGATATGTGTGATAGTTTGTTACAGGCTCTTATAGACAATAAAGTTAAATGTTTTGCTATGATTGGTGAAAGGTTTTCCTTACATCCCCAAGGTTGTTTCATTATATGCTAGTCTTGCTAACTCAAGACTCCCAATAAATCACTGCCTTTATTTGTGGAAATAAAGCAATAATACCAAAGAGTTTACAAATTATTTTCATGACTTTAGTGTAACAGAACTATCAGATTAGTACATCTATCCCTCCTCAGATAGCATACTGAATTTAATCAACTTTTACTGTAGGTCCACATAGGACAAAGTCTGTATTTGTACCATACCAAAGACATCAACACAATATTTAGAACTTGTATTATATGATTCTCCCTAGGATCCAGTATATACACCATCATCATATACATTGGAACTACCAATGAAGATTGGGCAATAATCATGTCTACTACATTGTGTTTTAATTTAATTAAAGGCAAAAATAAATATATTTATATGAAAAGCCAAATTATATGCTAACAAAATTTTTATAGACGGCTCCAATAATAAAAGTAACATTAGCTTATTTCAGTAAACCAGTCTGTATCTTTTATTACTTAGTAATTATAGCTTTGATAATCATTACTTAGTAATTTAATACATTTGATTCAGAAAAGCCTTGTTCTCTGGTAACAGAAATTGTCTTTGCTAGAGGCATATAATATTCTCCAATCGAGCTCTGTTAACTCTGCTCTCATACAGAGCATCTGTATTCACCTGCTATGATTGCCCTCTCAGTAGACTTTCTTCTCAAATGTGTTAATAGGTAAATTCACAACCACCTCTGCAGATCTGACACAGAGTCACTGCTTGACAGAGAATTCAAAGTCATAGCTATTTCCATACTTCATCCCATTTAAGAATATACAGAAGAAGAACATTTTACTGAAATTATAAATTGTGTATCCATTTCTTTTAGGAACTATTATCTGGTTTACAATTGTGTTTATGTTTGTGAAAACAATAAAACTGATGAAGCATAAAGCTTTTGTGAGCATAAATGTGCTTTCATTTCAATTCGGGAAACACTAGGTCTGGGCTTTCAATGCTTAGTGTGATGAGATGATGAAAAATACTTGATGGGTTACATGTTTCCACTGATACTGAATTGACACATTATGTTGTTGACCCATGGAAACTTCTTATTGTTTTTGAAGTAATCTTCTTATCTGTTAGATTAACTAAACATTCCCCTTTTCACTATTTCTATAGAATTTGCCACTTCAAACAGAAATCCCTTCTGAATGAAATGTTTGGTGTGCAATGAACAAATGGGATCCCAGTGTTTATGATCATCTGGGACTCACTGGCTTATCTCTGTGATCTTAAAAGACAACAGTCAAATATGCCTTTTATTATCACATAAACCTCTTCTAAGATTCAATGCAATATATCCCAGACCTTATCTATGACATTTGTCAGAATATAATCATAATGATAGATCATTCTTCCTTAATGCTATGATTTTCTAGCCCTTTTATACTTACAGTCTTGTGATGAATCAGGATATCATGGTGAATGCGTAATGAGTCATTAGATTGCTTATTCAGTTTCTTTTTCATTTCAGAGAAAAACAGTTCAATGAAGGTTGATGGAGTTCCTCCATGATTTGCACATGTCCCAAAATGACACAGTTCCTCATTTTCTATCTTTAGTCAAAAATAGTTTCCAGTCAATTTTCTGGACATCACGGTCCTAAAAGGATTAAATCCTCTAACAAGCAAACACTGTATAAACAGGCTTAGGTATGGAGTCCTCCATGCTCAGCAGCCTCTCTACAAAGGACACCCTGATGGAACAGGGCCTGTTCTGGTCCTCTCTCCGGGTCACTTGACCCTCAAATCCGTTATCTTTGAAATCTTGTCAAAATACAATCTGCATTGCATAATATTTTTCTGTAAAGCCATTCCTCTTTTCTAACTTCTTTTTTATATAACCCTCACAGTATATATGTTCTGATTGTTAGAAACGCCAATTTGCAAGACTTTTCAGCATGCCACTCGTGTTTAGAAAAGATTACCCCAACCAAATCATAAACATGTAGTGTAACTAAAAGGCGTTCTAATTTTCATGCTATGTTGAGTATAAATATAAATTCAAGGCAGCCACACTATCCATTTCCAAATAAGAATGTATACCTACACTCATTAAAAATCATCTGGAAATGTGTATTATTTAGCAAATGAGTAAGAAATTTTCACTAGTATAAAATTCCTGCTTTATATAAAAGCCACACTGGCCATTCAAGTATTTGAGGTTTTTTTTTTTTCCTATGGTTTTTGTAATTTATAATAAAATGATGAAATTAGGCTTGAAATTATAGTAAAGGAAAAATTTTTAAAAAATCATCTCTACCGGTACGGCATTTTCAGTGTGCATGTAGAGAGCAAAACATCCACCTGGAGATCCGCTACCAAACCTTTCTCTCTCTCCTCTCTAAGGAAACAGCTCTTGCTTACTAGGTTTGAGAGAATGGCAATCCAATGGAGAAGAGACACCAGATTTCCTTCAGTTTGTGCCAGTTTGCAAGTTAAAGGTCAAAGGGCAATGACATAGAACAGGACTCTTTAAGGAAAACTTTCACAGAAGACAATGTTTAAGTTGTTGTTAATGACAGTCAACAGATCAATATCAAGTTCAAGGCAAGCTGTTCATTGTTTCCAAAGCTAATCCCCTCAAAAGCTGGCTTTTTCACAAAGCCAGTGTCTTACTCATGGGGTGGATTCCGCCTGACCAACTCTAATAAGTGCACAGCCCAGTGGCTGTAAAGCCTTTCACTGCAAGAAGCAGCTCCTAAAAATCAATAAAGAGGTCTGTCAGTTGCTGACTTTTCTCTAGGAAAAAAATATTGATACAAACCTGCTCTGCAGGTCACATGAAATTGACAATACTGCTCTTAGGACAAATTACACTCAACAATGAAATGCTTTGGTGGTCTTTTGGCTCTGTCAGTGATCAAATGGAAGGCTGAGCGCCAGAAGCCACACTAACCCTTTGAGAACTACGGTTCACATGCAGTAGGTGATGCACTGGAAGATAGTCATGCAAACTCGGTCATTAACTCCATTCAGTTCTAACCTGGCAATGTTAGCTGCATTCACTATGGCTGATTGGGTGTTCATGCAGTAGGTTGTAAATAAAAAAATGTAATATGTCTTTTCATTAGAAGGCTTAGGTTGTTATCACCAGTTGTTCAAATAAATTTTCACTCTTATGAGATACTGTTAACAAAATATCTTTTTTATTTGCCAGAAAATTTTGGCAAGTCACATCATTGCTGTTTTTTTTTTTTTTAAATAAAAGTATTTGGTAGTACCGTAAATCACTTAAGAATTACATCAGATTACAGGATATGCTTTAAAAACCTGAACTTCTTGTACCTGTGGGTTTTTTTTTTTTTTGATCCATTGCCCAATTCTTCAGTTTACCAGATTGCAAAACTGACCATCCTGACTCTGCAAGCGGCTCTGATAGTTCTCAAAGGGTAACACCAATGTATAAACAGAGTCTAGCATCTTTATAAAAACAGCTCTCACTTTAATCTGCTCCCGAGACACACTGTCTCTTCCTCTGCTTTGTAGTGATTATCCCTGACAGACCAATGGATGGCCTGGGACTGTGCGGGGAGAGTATCACAGTAATGAAGGGACAGGTGGCAAGAAGGGGTGCAGAAACACTTCAAAACAATCACAAAGTTCTGTTTGAATTTAGCCGTGACTATGGGTGTGATGAAACATTGAGGACATAGCTGAGAGCAGCTGTAGGAAATGAAAACGTGATGTATCATTAAGGCTGTTACAATATTGCAGATATTTTGGCCTCTTGTTTCTTGGAAAACGGCTGTCCCAACCAACAGTCTAAAGTCCTGCGTGTGTCCTCCAGATCTCCCACCTGACAAAATGATGCGCAGGGGACTCTCCACAGCAGTCACAGAGCTATCTTCTTTGGAGACAAAGCTGTTTTGGGTCTTCACTTTCCTGAAAGTTCAATTGTGGATTTGTTGTTTAATTTGTTTCCTTTAATTTAAAGCAAAAAAAAAAAGATGTGGGTTCTCTATTATATTCTTTTGTGTTTTTGTTTTCTCTCCACCAAATGGGCTCAGACTTCAGAAGAATGACAAATTAAAAAAGAAGATTTTTTTTTCTCCTATTTCCTCTTCCTTAGTTAATCCTGAAATTTTACTGGGCATTGAGCGTGCAGAGGAAAGGCCTAGAACTGAATGACAAAGAAAGACAAAGGACTGAAGAACAGCAGGTACTGTGCATCATGGAAGCTTCCCCACGAGTGTATTTCCACTCATGTGCAGGACCAGCAACCCTCTGGGTTTGGAAGGTCAGCCTCGAATTAGGCTGCCTCAAAGCCTGCTCCTAGCTAGGAAACAGCATAACAGCTCTTGTCTTGAATCTCAAGTTACCACAAACTCCTGGAAAAGAAAGAAAGAAAAAATCCCTACATCACACCCACTCTTGCATAGAGCGTTTACAGTACAGTATGTGGCGGGGCGTTCCTTTCCTCTTGAATTGCAGCACAGTGTAAACCAGTACCAGGAGGCATAAGGCCAAGATGCAGGGAATGACAATAGCTATGGCTTTCACAGTGCTGGCTGTGTTGTCCAGTTTGATGACTATGTCTACATCATCTGGTGGGCTGTGTCTCTCTTTGTCTCGCTCTGTTGGTCCATCACAGCCCATAAAATCCTTGAGGATAGATCTTGGATATCCAGGTTCCACTTTGAGTATCTGGTTGTTGAATTTCCAATACTCCTTTCCTTTGTAGAAATAAGTGAAGCCTAGGAAGAAAACACACACACACACATACATATACACATGGGTACCATTTAGTTGTAAAAGTGAATATGTTAAAATTTAATGAAATAGAGTACTTCTTTAATCTTGTATTCTAACATTTTAAGTCTTTCAAATTTTCAGAGGAAGAAAAAATATCCAGAATTCAATCGTATAAATAATTCTGATTGCTGTATAATAGGAAATGTTCCTCCCTGTCCCCCCTATTTTTTACTGACTACCACTTTTCTATTCTTCCATCTTTCTTTCCTTACTACATTTCTTTGTGAGACAGGGTCTAACTTTATAGCCCAGGCTGGTCTGGAATTCAGTAATTAGCACAGGCTGGCTTCAAACAAATGGCAATCAGCTTGTCTTAGCCCCTCCAGTGTTGGATTGTAGTGATGCACCTCCAAGATTGGCTTACATGTTTTAATGTCTCAGAAAAGCCCGGCTGCAAAGAGTTTCCTACAGAAAAAATCATGAGAGGACCAGTTCATATGCATCTACTTCTATTCTGAACTGGAAAGAAGATGCCATTCTTTGGCTTATAGAAGTGCTGTCCAAGAATTCTTATTAGTGTGATGATATCTACCTCTATCTCAGAATGGTGAAACAGCTTTATAAACTGAACCATTGTTTATCCTCAGGCTTCCAAAGAGGAGACTGTTCAATACTCTATAAAGGAGTGTCTCACCTCTTTGCACCTCAAGGACACCTTCTTATTATCAGAGTATTGGAAGCCTTTTTGTTTCTCCTAAACAATAGGTTAGGTTTTCTTTTAGCATTTGGACAAGAAAACATAAAATCAAAAGACTGGAGTTGTTTCCTTTTGTCTGCTAGAAATTAAACACATGCTGAGTGTTTAGCACCATTTGAGCCTCTAGGTGGCTATTTTATTTTTCTCCATTTTTACATATTTATTTTCTTTAATGGTAAATGTGTGATACTTAGATACACTTTACAGAACTTTACAAATCTTTATGAATCCTTTGAGAACTAATACATAGACACATCACCGTTCTACCTTTCACACTTCTAAGTGCCTCCTATTTCATCTACGAGGAGGAGTTGTGGGAAAATTCAATTTAGCAAAATTAATGTTCTAAAACATTATGGCTGCAAATGATAGATGTGAAAAGCACATGGCATATATAAGCTTGAATATTTTCTTCAAACCATTTGTCACTATTTTAAGGTACATATCGACTTTTCCTTTCTGTCCTGTATCTCTCCATCACTCAGTGAAATTAATTTCCTGTTCCTTTTCTGCAGAGATCTTGAGGCTCAAAGATAAATACAGAAGATTTAGCCTTTCTGAAAGTGGAATTTAAACTTGGATCTTCATCTGGAGTCTGCACACAGGATTTCACATCTGAACCTTCAAAAGCTGTTATAGAGATCACTACAGGCATAAACAACTCTGATCTCCAAAAAAAAAAAAAAAAATCAGATAAGATGGAACATCATATCATTCAATGCCATGAGATTGCTGTGGCTTTTAGTTTCAAAGGACAGATTTGCAATCAGAACAACTTGCCAAGAGTAAACAGGTGTATACAGCAGATTCAGTTTTGTTAAGGGAGATAATATTTAAGCAATTTAATAGTACCGAATGTAGTTATTCAACAAGTTTAAATGGAGAAGGGTTGAGAATCTGCCAAATATGTATGTTTGATGATCGTAGATGAACAACATTCACTTAGAATTAAACAGAGTTTAAAGATAGGTAAATGTACTTCTTTTTTTTATAAGATAAACCGAGAAATGCTTTATGTTCCTAAGTGGGAAGCTAACAGCCAAAAGTTTCCCCACCTTCTATTATTAGCCATAGCTCATTACCCTAAAGCTCCTAGGATCACAGAAAATAAGATATTACTTTTATGTTTATGGGATCTGCAGGCTAAGTTTTATAGTAACACACTCCAAACCTAGGAATAGAAGTTATACTTACAGAAGAGACTGGTTAGAAATGATAAAGCTAGTCAGTAGGAGTAAGATAACATAAGTATGTTAAAAGAATGAGTTTGAAATCTGTGTAGTAGAAATATGTCCAACTTTGATTCTACATGAAACATCTAGTAAAATACTATAGATTTAATTTTTCACATATGAAATATTAATTGTAAAAATGTTGAGCCAGCTGGATTATTTCCTTGTTAAAATTAACTTAGTTATTATTATCATTTATGTGTCATCCTTATTAAGAAGAGATATTTTGAGATTGAAATTAAAGAGGATATATTTTAAAATACTTTTTCTTATATTTCAATGGACTTCAGTAATTATTTCTATGTTCTTCATGGGCTGAATGTCATTTGGATTATTATAGCTATTCGGGGGAAAAAGAAAAATAAAGAAAAAGAAAATAGAAAATAATAAAAGAAAGAAAATATGACAGTTGATTGAAGACCACAGGAACTTAGAAAGCTTCTGTAAGAAAACCAAGGCTTATCCAGTCTTAGTCGAGTGAAAATTTCAGCCAAATTCAACAGATTGATTTTCACTTGATAAAATGGAAAAAAAATATGTGTTTTTTAAAAATAATTATTTGCAGTGTAATAGAACACATTCATTGTTGCTACCATGTTCTTGTTTCAAGTCTTAAGAAGAAAGATAAAAACAAAAAACAAAAAAAACTTAGGTATATGTTTAATGTTATATTCAAAGAGAAGTTTTTAAAATAGCTGAGTGTTGGTAAAGAGACATTTGTGGAGAGCAGTTGAGTAAGGTTTGAATTTATGTTACACACTTGACACATAATAGGCATTCAAATTGAACCAATCATTTATCTTGACTACCAAGATAGAAGCATTTTTTCGCTAGTATTATATTATAGGTATTATAGAGAGGTATTTTTTACATTAATGTAAAACAACAACAATAACAACAACTTTAAACTTTTGTTTTTTTCTAATACTTAGGAGAGGTTTCTTACACCACTGGATTTTTACAGTGGTATAAGAGTAAAAGAGAAAATATTTTAGTTAGTGTTCTATAGGGTTTGATTTTATGATTATCATGAGCTTATATTTTGCTTCTTCTATGAAGTCATTACACATCCACTCCAGTCAGACTGTATTGAGTGGAGACTTCCTTGTTTGCTGAGGCTGTAAGCCACAGAGTATATGGAAGATTAAAACCCTCTAAATGAATTATTACCAAGTGTCAGTGCTTTGGGCTGCACATAGAATAGATTCCCCAGAACAAATTCCTATCTCACAAGCATTTCCTTCGTTGGAATTTTAATAGGTATATATATATATAAATTTACATTAAATATATACATTCCTCCATAATAAACTATTACCTTTATTTTCTTGTGAGAGCTTTTTAGTAAATATATATAAATTGAAATTAAACTATGTGTAGAGAATAATACTAAATATAAATTTAGCACATAAAAGTTCATTAACTATATAAACATAAATTAATATGGAATGTGCACAATATTTTACATACCATTTTCTTTGTGCACAAAGGCTCCCTGAGGTGAATCAGGAATCCCTTTCCAGACTGTGATGGGCTTGGGGTAGCCAGGGTCCATGGTTTTCATTTCTTCACTGTATCTCCAATACCTTAAAAAACAACACATGGGGAATTAATATCCATACAACAGTTATATTTTCATTAAATCCTTGAGGCATGCTTGATACTGTTACCTGTGTGACTGTTACTGTTTTATAAAAGTTGCAGTTGCCTTAAATCACTGAAAAGAGAGTTGATATAGAAAATTTGTTCTATTTCTTCTCCTACATATTTTAATATGCATATTATTATCATATCACTGGGGTATAATATTCTAATTAATAAAAAAACTATGGCTGGGCGTGGTGGCACACACCTTTAATCCCAGCCTTCGGGAGGCAGAGGTAGGAGGATCGCCGTGAGTTCAAGGCCACCCTGAGACTACAGAGTGAATTCCAGGTTAGCCTGGGCTAGAGCGAGACTCTACCTCAAAAAAAAAATTAAAAAATAAAAAAAACTATGTACATTATGCTATCTACATATGTTTATAATTCAAAACAAAAAATTCATATGCACACAGGTTCACCCATACAGTTATACAATTAATCTTGTTCATTCTAAACATACAACCTTGAAAAAAACAGACTTTAGCTTTCACTGATTTTGTTGGCTATGTGAATATATGAACATGTGATAGTTTAAATGTATGTTTCCCATATACTAAGGTGCTTTTTTTTTTTTTATTAAAGCTTGTAACTTGTGTCTCCAGCCACCTGGGGACCAGCCCAAAGGTGTGTTTGGGACAGACCAGAATTCCAGCCTAAAGGTATGCAGAGACATTTGAGTTCTGGAAGTCCTGCTTGCTTCAGGTTCCTGCTTGCTGCTTTTGGTTTTTGCTGGATGTTTGGTTGTTTTGATCTGCTCGGATATATGGGAGCAACTTTTTCCACTATAGATGGAACTTCTCCTGGATCTTTAACCATGAAATAAACTTCTTCCTCCCATAAACTGCTGGATTTGGATGTTCATGCCAGCATTGTGGAACTATCAACAACAGGGCAATAAACAAATTGTCAACATATACATAACAAGGTGGGAAGCATCAAGCACTAAGAAGAAAACAGGTAGATATATTTATCTTGAATGATGTGATGCCATTTTACATCAGTAGACAGAGAACTGGAGAATCTGATATCAGAACCAAGAGAAATGAGGGGTGATTTGTAAAATCTGCCAGAACAGATAGAGGTAGAGGATCCAACAATACAAATTTTCCAGAACTTGGAGTACTGAGTACTTAGATTACTAACATGGGGCAAAGCTTTGAATAAGAAATGAGGAAGTAAGGTTAGAGAAGAAATCAAAACCCAAGACTAGACAGACTTGTACACAAGAGACAAGCCTTGGGTTTTTCTCTGAGAGAAAGAGGAAGCCAATTTAGGCATTGAGATCAGAAGCTTCAGTATATGACCCATTGTTGAAAAGAATGCAGAGATTACTGCAAACAAAATAGATTGAAGGAGATAAAGTGGAAACAGGGAGACCACTTAGAATGTCGAGGCAATAAACCTTCAAATAAGGACTCAATGATAAAGTTAATGTTAATTTCAAGGGTGTTTAGGGGGTTTGGCATACATTTTGATAAACAGTGCAAAGATTTACTACGAATGTCAAATGTGACATAGAAGGAGGTTGAATATGATTTAAGTATTTTGAGCCTGGAAGAATACTGCTGCCCTAAGGAATCAGAAGATAAGGTGAATTTATTTAAGGAGTCAGAAGTTTATATGAGTTATCTTAGGATAGAAATTGGGTCAACATACCTTGAGGAAATGGTACATTTAATTACTTATCTTTAATTGGCTATTTTGCTTGAAATTAGAAATAAATGGAATATTATTCTCCACTCTGGCTATTTTTCTTTGGTAAGTGTATGGAAGATTCTTTCTCTCCAGAGCTGTGGGATTTTAAGCAGAAGGCATTTCTATATATTCCTTGAAATCTCACTCAGGGAACATCTGGAATATTAGTACTTCTACCTTCAATGTTTGCATGGAGAGGAAAGAAGACATTTATCTTCATGGTTAGAAATCAAGTTAATTTTCTGAGTCGTATTCATTCATATTGCAACATCTTTACTTTAACCAGAATTTTATTATCACAATCCATTATTTTATTTCACATACATCCCTCAGTAATCTCATATTTTACATGCTCTCTGTGATAATGACATAACTGTCATAATAGTATATATAATCATGCAGTTCAATCAATAACATTGCATTGGCCATCATTTGATGAATGAGTCACCTTTCCTCTCCTTGAATATGATAGAATTGAAATCAAATTTACCCTCTTCAAACCAAAGTTCAGAATGATATGAAACCAAGTTGCTGCTGGTAATCGTGGCACAGCATTCTAACATTCTCTTTGCCAAAGCCTCTGCAATTCGTGTTTTCATTCATATATTGCTGTTCATTTGTTTGAGTATAATTTCTGTTTCTCTTGTTTTCTATTGTCATAACCAAACACCTACCAGTACCGATCAAAACACATAAAGCACATGGTAATTACATAAAATTCATGTGATCACATTTTAAGAAATAATTCAAAGTGTGTAAATTTTATTAGATATTTTGTAGGAACATGATTCTGGTGAATTTGTCAAATAAAAATTTGGGATCATTTCCCAATTTGAAAAGTTAACTGAAGCTTAAGTGCTCAAGTTGTCTGGTATAGGTGTGTTTTGATATTTAGCTTAAAAACAAAAAAAAATTCCTTGAGAGATAAATAAAGAAAGGAAGAAGAAAGGTAGTGTATGCCATTGCCTCCTGCCACAACAAATGAAATCAAACAAGATCCGCTTTCTTATGCCACTTGTGAATCTAGCTTTATGTCAGTACTGGGGAATTGACCCCTGGATGGCAGGCTTTGAAAACAAGTTCATTTAAATACTGAGCCATCTCCTCAGCCCTGTAGCTCATAATTTTGAATGTGAGTAGAAATGTTACATCCAGGGTGATTTTATACTGAGTTACTGAGGGTCTAGGAACATGGCTTCATAGTTAAAGGCAGTTGCTTACAAAGCCTACTGAAGTGGGTTCCATTCCACAGCTCCCACAAAAATCTGCATGCAAAGGGCCACATATGTCTGGCAAGCATTTGCAATAAGAGAACCATGCATGCTCTTACACAACACAAACACACACATACACACACACGTGCACACACACCTCCCCCCCCACACAAATAAATGTTCTAAAAGGTATTGATGCTGACTCATAAATGCAGATTTGTAGTGTGATTTCCAAGATGTGTGAACATAGTTTAATATGATAAAAACTTCTTATGGTACTGAATTTTTTATCTCATGAAAATTCAGCTTATAGATTCATTAACAACTAAAAAGCATATTTAGGTTGGAGTACTGCAAATTAACTATGTTAAGGGATTTACAAATTTAAATATTATAATGGGGAAAAATGGAATTTTGAGCAGAAGGAGAAGTGAATGATGAAGGATTATAAATTGCTTCTTCACGTTTCTTCATTTTCCCCTATTATTGAATTATAAATTTAGGTGATTCTTTGAGAAAAACCCTCTTCATAGATACTTCAAAGTAAATTGTGGTGAGAAAGATTTATCATGTTTTAGACTTAAGCATGAATAATATACCTTTGAGAAAACTGTATAATAATTTAAAAATTCTTCCTATGCCAGAAAATGAAAGAATATTATAGAGTAAATTATTTCAATAAATGGTGTTGGAAAATTAACTGCAAACTACAAGCACATATATGCAAGGGTAACATCACATTTCTCTATCTGATTTGACGTCAACTGCCAATTCTAGATCCAGGATTACTTATGGCAAGTAATCAAAAAAGTCCTCATTTTAAAACTCCAAAAAGATAATTTAAAATATAGTACCTCAGAAATATTTTAAAATAATGTAACAGAATATAAAATAACTTATGTTATGCTATTGAATGAATAAAACTCAATTTTAGTATTAGTTTATAAACATAATGTAACCTGGAAGAAATAAAAGTAAATTTCCCCTTTGTCCACTAGTGATACTTGGGAAAATCCTGAAGAAGATCATAATTTTGTCTTTTTAATTTGATAATATATTAAAATTCTCAATAGTTGGGCTTTGGATGAAAGATGGCACTTGAAACTCAAGTATGTTTGTGCAAAGATGCTGACAGATGATTTAGAAAGATAGCATTTTAGAGCTAAATGTTATGAAAATCAAAATGAATCTAAGTAACAAATTACAGCGTGCTATGAGAAGGGCAAGTACAATCTCAGGAGATGAGTCTCAGGCTATATGTGAGATATATATATTTTCATCTGAATTTGCAGAGTTCTATTTTTTTAAAGAAAGGCTTACCTTTGCTCTTGGGTTATCACTATGAGGATTTCATGGGGACCTCTGCTAAGAGAGCTTCCATATGTAAATTACTCTCCCATTTTTTTTTAGGAAGGATATGTTTCCACCAAGAGGCAAATTCTCTTGCCCACCTACCTAATTGATTTCTCTCCACTGAAACATAAATATACACCTCTGATGAACTATCTAAAATATGAACATTGCAATCTCTACATCCCTTTTCCCCAAGATTTCTTCCTTAACTCCTCAAATCTCACATGACAATTAGTACCATAATTCAGTGAAGAAGCCAGAAATTTTTTTGTTCCTCTCCCCTCAAACCACCCCTTTCTTCTGCAACTACTGTGTGCAGTACTGTTATATATTTCAATAACTTCCCAAATATTCCTTTTGCTTCCACTCTTGAAGCACATTCTTTATACACAATGCAGAATGATGTCTGAAAATAAATGTAAAATCATATGACTTGCCTGTTGAAAACCCTTCAATGCCTGACCAGTGTATTGAGAAAGGATGCCTCGGTTGATCTGCTTGACCTTTCCTTCAATTTAATCACTGTGTTCTAGCTGTCATGCTTTCTCCTTGCTTGGATCATTGCATCTTCATTCCTATATTATTGTCTTTTCATAACTTCACATGCAAACACCTTGTTCTGGAAAACTCCTTGGGGCTGAGCCTGAAAATCAGCTCCAGTGTTCCATTCATGAGTGATGCTGTCGCCAACTTCCCCACTAACTTCCCAACAACTCCTCACTATTCATGAATCTCTGCGACATCAGAATTTTGCTGTACTGCTTGGTAGCATTTTTCAATGAGAAACAAAATCAAAGTCCTTGATTTGTTAACTGTTTAATATTTGTTTCTTCCAGAAGACTTACAAGTGGCACGGAAAGAGGGGCCTGTGTTCTTGTCTAATACTATGTATTTTTAGCTCAATGTTACACATCACATATTCAACATTAATTTTCAAATAAAGTAAAGGGGAATTGGACTAGATCAGGACATAGGACTTAGGGAAGGGGGCATTCAAGTTACTGAAAATGAATGGGCTTCCTCACGCTTATGCTGCAGGCAGCTAGTTAGGGAGGTGTTCCATCTGGGAAGTATAAATTACATAAAGATACTAATATGAAGTAATCTTATTAAAAACATCTGTAACTCATGACATCTCACAGAAGATTATCCATATGGAAATTATTAAGAATCCTATTCTCAATATTTTACAAACCAATGAAATAAGAGTAATTTAAATAAAACCACAATGATAAAAAGTATTTCTATGGATTTTACTCTATTTTTCATATAGCTTTTCAAGTAAGCAATAAACTTAAATATGATCCTGTTTATTAAAATGTCTTTATTCTACTGTAAATTTTGTATCCAGTGGTGATTGATTTCATTAATTTGAGGTAGCCTATATTTAGTCTATAAGAAATTATCCAGTTACTGTTAAACTTTTAGAACTGGAAGATTTAAAAATAATCCTGTTCCATGGGAAGGGGGCTATCTAATAATGAATGGTTGTTTTTATTACCTTCTATGAACCTGTTGTTTAAACTGTTAAATAACACCTGAAATTTTATTCTGTCTCCTAGAGGCTAACTCCTCAAAGCTGTCTCTTCAGACTTGTTTGTACCCCTTCAGCTTTGACCCTGTTCTTAGAGACTATGAATGAACAAATAAAGTTGGCTGGAAAATTAAACAATGTAACATTCCAAAGAATGTAGTAGTTGGACACCATGGCACATACTTTTAATCCTAGCTCTCAGGAGACTCAGGAAGGATGGTTGTGAGTTTGAGGCCACTCTTGGCTGTTCTATCTTTGGCTCTATATAGACATTCTGTTTCAAAACAACAACAATAAAAGAACATACTGTAAATCTACAGATTTATTTTCATTATTGATCAGTGCTTGTAGCAATAACATTTTTTCGTTTCTCTTCATATTAAGCCTCATTATGGATTCACCTGCTTTGTATTGCTGCAATTGCATCTTTTGATATATTTTTTGTTTGTGAGTTATTAAGAAATACTTTAGCATAGCTTTTGATATTTTATAGTAAATTATGAATAATTTTCTGTATAACTATATTATATAAAGTTAAAAACAGAGTACATTTTACAATGTAATTTCTTATCCCTGGAGGTCAAATAATTTTTTTTAGACAAAGCTAACTATTTGAAATAACTTGCATTTAAAAGTTGTAAACATAAAAATACAATTAAAAATAATACTGTGATTTATCTACTGAAATAAAAGACCTTGATTAGAATATCTCTAATGTCGAAGAGGACTTAAGCTGGAAGTTCTTTATTTCTCTCTTTCTCTCTTCTCTATACTTTTTCTTTCTTTGGATGTCCAGCATCCTATGAGCGAAGATTATGAGATATGAGGGCAAAAAAAAAAAGAATATCTCTAATGCCTGAAAGTACAGCAATCTGTTTTGCCAAAGATAGGACTCTTCCTATTTTACCACTTTGTAATAAACTGAAACAGAGTTGACTGTGAAGACTAATGTAAGATCTGATTAAAGTTCCCATTATGGCCCCCCCAAAATAAATAAAAAAAATAAAGGTTATAACATTTTTTGTTCTGAATTTGGAGACACTTATGGTGTTATTTCATGCAAAAATAATATAGAAAATTTTGCTAGTGTGCTAGAAATTAAAGTTTGTTTTTCATATTGGATATTTAAAAATACTTCCAAAAATAGTACAATGCCATATTTCAACTTTTTACCAACAAGTGAAAGCAGTCTACTTATCTCTTGTAACCCAGGTCATTATCAATTTGTTTTTATTTTTAACTTAATATACATTTATATTTATAAAAATATAGTTTTTAACTAAAATAGTATATATATCAAACATTGGGCAGAGCTTTAGTATGTCTATCTAGTACATACTATGAGATATAAGATTTAAAATTTGCCTACATTCTATGGGTATTGTTATCAATGTTACAAAAGGAAAGCACATGAGAGAAACTAAGACACCTGGAAAGAAATGTCATAGTTGAAGCTAAAAAGTATTCCTGTGGAAGCTTAATAATTCTTTCCCTGGATAGGTAGTATATAAATAAAAAGCTTCTTGGGAAGCAGCAGTCATTAGTAAACTAAAATTATTTCAAAGTTGCCATAATTAATTTGGGTTAAATGCAAATAATTAACTTTTAATGATAAAATATTCAAAGCTTGGGTACGTTTTTTCTAAATATACAAAGTAAAAGCATAAACAAAATCTATACCAACAGAGTACATCTTTATACTGTTTATGCTAAGGAAATATGAAAAGAAAGGCTACATGCTATTGTGCATGCATATATATCTAAGGAAGTAACCATATTTGAATGTATCATATGAAAAATTATCTTTAATATTATTACATTTATTTGATCACTTTTGTTGTACTAACTCTTGTGTCTATATGCATACAGATTGTTAACAGCAAGCTTACAATAAATTAGAAAGACTGACTTTTCAAATAATTAGTCAATTGCTTTATTCATATGATATATATACTGACCTGTCACCTTTGAAGAAATAGGTTTTCCCAACATCCTCCCACCAAATGGCTGAATCAATGCCATGAGGGGGGATTCCATTTCCAAGAGTAATCAAGTCATGAGGATAACCAGGCTGAAGAGTTGTGTCCTTGAATACCCAATACTTGTTTCCTGTTTGAAATAAGTGTAATACAAAATCTATTAATGTAATATTGCATGGGAGTATATCACCACAATGAATTCATGAAAAACATCTTTTAAATATGCCAGTATCACTTGGATCTGAAATGTTGACATTATTTTTGAATCATTAATGATGGTTCCAACAATGAATAATGATAAAAAAATCTACTCAAGAATTAATGGAGGATCCATATGGAACCCTGCAGAGAATGACGGGATGAACAAGGGACCCACAGCCACAGCCATTCAATCAACACAGGATAAGCCAGTGAGTCAGAAACCAACGAATCTCACAAAAACCCCTAAGCTCACAACAATAAAGCAGCCTCAATACTCACCCACCAAGACTCAGGGAACTGAGCGAAGAGGGGGCGGAAAGATTGTGAGAGCCGTGGTGGGGGAGAATATCAGAGACTTGGCAACTAACAACACACTTGGGTCATGAGAACCCGGCTGAAGACTGGGCTATCCATGGTCCCCTACCACAAAGACTGATACAGAGGGCCCACTGAGAAGGACATCCAGCTGACTGGGGATGGGGAAGGGGGGCAACAGGGAATTGGGGATAACAACTCATGGTTGGCCCACTAAACAATGTAACTCATTATGGACAATAAAAAAATAAAAATAAAATAAATCAAAGATCGAAAAAAAAAGAATTAATGAAATTTGTGAGTTGTTCTAAATTTAAAATAAAGTAGAATAATGATAATAATAACAATCATATAGCAAACATTTGTGCATTAATAAATAAATAAATATATATCTATAACTTACCCATTAAAAAAAAACCTACTAAAATTTTAAACCAAAGGTAAGGCCTTGGGACTCAAAGGCTTTTAATTTATTCCAGATTAAACCATTCCTATGTTTTGCACACTCTGTATGCCTAATCGCTTTCATGATTATATCCTCACACTATTGAAACATCTCCTGTTTGCTATCCTTTCCTTTCATTATGTGAAAGTTTACAGGTAGACACTCTAGCCTTATGTCATTCTCCTTTGACCTTACATTTCTTCCAAATGTAAAACTATCTCTTTAAGAGTAGTACCTAAAAAGAGGGAAAATATAAGCATATTATTGTTCTTTTTTTTTTTTAGAATTTTAACTTTTTTTTTTATTGTCCATAATGAGTTACAACATTTATTTAGTGGGCAAACAATGAGTTGTTATCCCCAATTCCCCTCTGCCCTCCCCTCCCCCCTCCACTGGATAACCTCCTCCATGGGTCATCTGGATCAGTCCTTGTGACAGGGGACCATAGATAGACTAGTAATCAGCCAGGTTCTCCTGTCCGTACCTCTGGAT